>JBBPFJ010000563.1:0-81158 GCA_037975025.1 Excoecaria agallocha
CGCATGATGGGCACTATGAGTTCCTGGTCATGCCCTTCGGACTGACCAATGCTCCAGCCACGTTCCAGTCCGCCATGAACGACATTTTTCGTCCCCTACTCCGTAAGTGTGTTCTAGTATTTTTTGATGATATATTGATATATAGTCGCACATGGGCAGAACATTTACAACATGTAGAGATGGTCTTTGCAACTCTGGCTGCACATCAGTTTTTCTTAAACAGAAAGAAATGCAGTTTTGGCATGAATTCAGTGGAGTATTTGGGGCATGTGGTGACTGGTTCCGGGGTATTGGTTGATTCCAACAAGGTGAGAGCAGTACAGGACTGGCCGACACCAACGTCTGTCAAAGGGGTCCGCGGATTCTTGGGACTCACGGGCTATTACCGCAAATTTATCGCGGAATATGGAAAAATTGCCAAGCCTTTAACGGAATTAACTAAGAAGGATGGGTTTCGATGGAGTGCAGAAGCTCAGAATGCATTTGATTCACTCAAGCACAAGTTGACTACAGCACCTCTCCTGGCTTTGCCGAACTTCTCCAAACCATTTGAGGTTGAATGTGATGCTTCAGGGTGTGGACTTGGGGCTGTATTGATGCAAGACCGTCGCCCAATTGCCTATTATAGTAAGGCATTGTCCCCTCAGAATTTATGCAAGTCAGCTTATGAGAAGGAGGTCATGGCCATTGTTCTAGCTGTCCAACATTGGCGACCGTACCTCTTGGGGCAACCGTTCATTGTTTATACTGACCAGCAGAGTATCCGTCAACTTCTTCATCAACGGATTTCTACTGCTGAACAACAAAACTGGATTGCCAAACTGATGGGGTACAGGTTTGAGGTCCGGTATAAGCCTGGAACAGAGAATGGGGCCGCTGATTCTCTATCCAGGCTCAAAGGGCAGGATGGGGAGCTTCACTCTGTTGTTGTAATTCCCAATTGGGTGGATGCGCAGGAGCTGGCCACTGAAGTAGCCCAGGATCAGCAGCTCCAAAGAATTATCACTAACCTGCAACAAGATCCTCTTTCCCATCCAGGATTTGTTTTGCGCCATGGTACCTTATTCTACAAAAACAGGTTAGTTCTCTCCTCTTCTTCCTCTTGGATTCCTAGACTGTTAAAGGAGTTCCACACGGGTCCGATTGGGGGACACTCGGGATTTTATAGAACTTACAAGAGATTGGCAGCCACCTTGTATTGGTTGGGAATGACTAAGACTGTCCAGCAGTTTGTCCGCGAATGTGAGGTGTGTCAGCGATATAAAGCCTCCACCTTGATGCCAGGGGGGCTGCTGCAACCTCTTCCTGTTCCCACTCAGATTTGGGAAGACATTTCCATGGACTTCATCACTGGATTACCAAGGTCGAAGGGTTTTGATACTATTTGGGTGATTGTGGATCGTTTATCCAAATCTGCACATTTCATTCCCCTCAAACACCCGTTTAATGCTCGGATCTTGGCTGAAACCTTCCTAAAAGAGTTCATACGCCTTCATGGTTTACCCAAGACTATCCTCAGTGATCGTGATCCCCTATTTGTTAGTCGTTTTTGGCGGGAGATCTTCAAATTACAAGGCACTGCTCTTAACTTCAGCTCAGCTTATCACCCTCAAACGGATGGCCAAACTGAGGTGGTTAATCGCTGTTTGGAGGCCTATTTGCGTTGCTTTGCTACTGACCAACCAAAGACCTGGCTCACTTGGCTTCCTTGGGCTGAGTTTTGGTACAACACAACTTATCATATATCCACTGGCACTACTCCTTTTGAGGCGGTCTATGGACGTCAACCACCAACTATATTTCAATTTGTTCCGGGTGAAATCCAAGTGGCGGCAGTGGGGCAAGAACTACGGGACAGAGATGAGGCTGTACGTCAACTGAAAGCTCACCTCGCTCGAGCCCAATCTCGTATGAAGCAAGTGGCTGATCAGCACCGCCGGTCTGTGGAATTTTCAGTTGGTGATCTGGTATATGTCAAGCTTCGTCCCCATAGACAGGTTTCGGTTACCACCCGTATTAACCCGAAGTTAGCTCCCCGTTTCTATGGGCCTTTTCCAATAATTCAAAGAGTGGGATTGGTAGCCTATAAGCTGGAACTGCCTCCCGGATCTCAGATACATCCGGTGTTTCATGTGTCGCTGCTTAAGAAGTCAGTTGGTTCTGCTGCTGTTTCTGGTACCTTACCAGCGGGCATGGAACCAAATGCCACCAATGCTGTCACACCTGTAGCAGTGCTAGCTAAACGAACCATTATGAAGTATGGAGAACAGGTGCCTTAATGGCTGATTCAGTGGCAAGAAGGAGGTGCCGACAATGCTACATGGGAAGATGACTTTGTTATCCATTATCAATTTCCACAATTCAGTCTTGAGGACAAGACTATTTCCCCACCCGGTGGCAATGATGAAGAAAACGATATACAGCTGGAAGCCCAAGCCCACAAGCCCAAAACATGGAGGGTTTATACCAGGAGGTCCAAGAAGCAAGCAGGAATGCATGAGGAAGCTGAGTTGGCACATAGTTAGTTAGGATGGAATATGTATAAGAGGAAGATGGGGTTACGAAAAAGGGGAATTTTTGGGGAATTCTATAGTTAAGGGGGATAGGGAGTAAGGGAAGGGAGTGAACTTTGTTGGCTGCTCTTGTATTGTGAGGCCCTTGCTTATTTTTTTCTTTCTTGTTATTTTACTTTGATTATAAACACAATACAGAACATTGTAATTGACTGTTGATATCAATACACAGAGTTCTTATTCATCAATTGCTGTCTAAGATTATTTTGCTGTTAGTTTTATTCTTAACACTTTCTGAAATGCAAGGCAATCTTCCTTTTGGAAGTATCCATGCCTTCTGATTACACCTTCACATGGTTCCCTAGCCTCACTCCTACACTTGATTTTTTTCCTTTTTTTGGTAAACCATGTACAATCACATTAAATAGCTCTCAAGAAAGGATCTAGTATAAATAAAAACAGGGTTCTGACTACCACAAGGCCTTGTGAAGACCACATGTTTAGCAAATTAAAGGATTAACTGAGAATTTTGAGATTATTGATTTGACAACCTAGTGCTAATTATGAATTGAAAGATTTAATGCCAAACAAATGAAACACGTTAGATAGAGTTGAAGAGGTCCTTGAAAGGGAGCCTAACAGCTAAAATTTTTATTGCAAATTGAAAGAGTGATTACTGCACAACAATGCCATGAAATATAAAACTAGTATGTCATCAGATATCAAATGCATAAAAAAGAAATATTTCAACACAATCTACAGGTGCAGTTATTGCCACACTCCAATATTTGGGTCTCCTGTACCTACTCATCCACCATGACAATTGCATAGAACAATTCCATCTATATCGTCAATCTTAAAAGTAGAGCTCCAAGGATTCCAAAACTATTCAATAAGATGTTCAAAAAATTAGCCCGCCACCCAAAAATGAGTATGAAAGATAAAGAAATCAAATAAAATCCTTTTCCATTTTTGCAGTCAAAATGAGCAAAGGTAGTGCTAACTAACCAGCCGATATTTCTAGACATCTAATCAATTAAATTCAAAATAAAACTTCTGAGTGCTTTCAGAACTTCATACCGCATATTGGAAATATTCCCAAAGTAATTCCAAGAGCTGCAGAGAACGCTAATTGCTTCGGCTCTGCACCCCTACAAAAAGCAAAAGCATTAAATAATAACAAAGCACAGTGACTAAAATAAATCAAAATAAGCATCTACCTACGTAACGCAAAAGAATAAAATCAACCTTAGAAAGCACCCCTCTCCAGGAAGTGATGGAATAAGCACTAGAATATGCCCGCAATTTGACCCAAGACTTAACTAAGAATTATCGGTAGAAAAATCCTCGATAGATTTATTCGCTTTATGATTCTTCCAGGAATAGAAAACTAAATTGGAAACAGCCAAAAACCCATAAGAAAATACTTGAGATATGTTACAGTATCCACAGCTCAAAAGACGACTCCTCATAGAGTTCAATTTTCTTATTATCGTTGCGTATTTAGTGATTTTAAAATTGAACTTTCAAAATACTCAAACACTGAAATGAACAAACCAATCAACAAAAAAAAAAAAAAAGGGAAGAAGAAAGAGCTGAAACCTGCTGAGGATTTGGTAGAGAGGATCCAGGATCTTCTTCTTAAACCAAGCGCTTAACCCCATTACTTGTACCGCCATTTTCTGCCGCTCGCTCAATACGAAAACCAATCAATCAAGAAACTTCCCCTGTTCCCTTTGGCATACACTTGTTTCAAACTCGAATTTCACTCACCATTCACTTAATGGTTGAGAACAGACAAAAATCATTAAATTTTGGCACTTAATTTGTCTCCTTTGCTCCTCAGCTCAGACGCAGATCAGAGATTCCTTTCTTGGGTTCACAAATAGAAGCCGTCCACCCAAAAAATAATTCAAAAATTCTGAGCATAAAATTTAGTTAAACAAAAATTCCATGAGATGAGAAGAATCGGTTGGAAAGCTAATTCTGCGTTTTGCTGAAATGTAATGTGACAACTGACAAATTATCATAACAATTAACAACAACAGAAAAGAGATGAAGGAAAGGGAACGCTCTGCTACTTATCTACCTAATTAAAATTTTAACAACTTGGAGCGTAAAGTTCAATTGAAATATCAAATTCAGGAATTCCTCGCTATAAGTAGGGCTATAGGTTTAATTTCTTTTAAAAAATAATAGAACCGAATCGATAGGTTCGATTTATTTGGTTTTTCATTTTTGAATTTTTAATTATTATACTATTAAATATATTTTAAATAAAAAATATAATAAAATTTAATAGTTTTTAAATAATAAAATTCAAAATACCATAATTTAAATATTAAAAATTATAATTGAGTAATTATATATTTCATATATTTCACCAAATTGTCACTTTGTACCTAAATCACCATTATTAAAATGATTATTAATTTTGCTAATTAACTCATTAATTGATACATATAAAAAATATAAAAAGTAAATATGCATTCTGTATAATTATAGTTAATATTTCTAATTAGTTTATAAAACATATTACATTAATTAAATAATTAATTACTTACATATTATATAAATAAAATATCAAAAAAATTGTATAATATATATATATATATATATATATATATATGATCAATTCGATTTATAAACATAAAAATCAAAAAGAGCAAATTGAATAAATTGGATAAATCTAAAAATGAGTAAAAAAATAAAAAATATGATTAACCGTAAAATCGATCCGAAATTAAATTGATTTTTTCGATTAATCGATCTGATGAATTTAGTTATGATGAATTGCTAATTAACTCATTAATTGATACATATAAAAATATAAAAAGTAAATATGTATTGTATAAAATTATTGTTAATATATAAATAATTTAAATAATTATTTATAATTGGAGTCTAATTAGTTTATATAACATATTAATTTAATTAAATAATTAATTACATATTATATAGATAAAATATTAAAAAATTTATACAATATATATATATATATATATATATATATATATATATATATATATATATATTATAAACATAAAAATTGAAAAGAGCAAATTGAATAAATTGGATAAATCCAGGGATGAGCAAAAAAAATCGAAAATATAATTAACCGTAAAATTAAATTGATTTTTTCTATTAATCCATCTAAAAGACTTGATTACAGTTTTAATTTTTATATTTTGGCTTTTAATTATGATTTTCTTAATATTGTTTAACTGTTAATCTACGGTTAAACAGATCATATATATATATATATATATATATATATATATATATATATATATATATATATATATATATATATATATATATACACTTTAAAAATTTTTTCTATTTTTATCTAAAACTTATATAAGATAATAATTTAAAAATATTTTTTTTATTTTTATACCTTATTTTTTATATTTTTCTATAAAATTTATGTAATATTTTAAACTAAATTTATATTACATTTTTTAATTATATAGTAATATCTATATGTAGTAACCGGTTAATTTTTATATATGTTATTTTTTATCATATATAATGACATTTATTTTATATTTTAGATTCTATATTTTGACATTTAATATTATGTGAAATTTTATTTAATTTAGAATCAACCATGCTAATTTTCAATAAATATCAAATCTATTTTATAATATTAGTTATTAAATTGTTGAACATATATCTTGGTTAGTAAATTATATTTGTTTTATGATTTTTATTTTAAATTACTTTATACATTTGAAATTAAATTTAATTTTACCTTTTTTTATAATTTCATATTATAAATTTTAATAATTAACCGAAAAATATTAATTAATGAAATAAAAAAATCAAAATCGATAAATTGATTAACCGAATGTAAATGATTGATTAATGATTAATGATTTTTAAAATTCGATATTAATGAACCGATTAATATTTTTGCTCATGAAACGGTCAATCGGTCCATACACGCCCCTAAATAAATCAAATCAAAGTAATTAAATTATATGCTTTGTAATTTGATTTTTCTTTATTTTAGTTTGATTATATATTATGCGATTTGATTTTTTTTAGTTTGATTTTGCACAGCCATTAACAAACTTATTGGGAATTTTCATTTTTGAAAAGAAAAAAATAGGGGTGTGCATCGGTCGGATTTGGATCAACCCGATCCAAAATCGATTAACCTAAAACTCGAATTTATCCAATCCGATCCTACTTAATTGTCGGATTCCTACTCGATTAATCCGATATTTTTCGGATCCCGAACCAATCCACCCGACTTATCCGAATTTTAATTTTCTTTTAATTACTTAAAGTAAAATACAAGTAAGTAATATTAAATTCCATAAAAAATACAACAAACTAACAATTTAAAAATTACAACAAACAAACATTACTTGATAATTAAACATTAACAATATGGGGCATGATAAAAGAAATAAAATCATATTTTTTATTTATTTTTTAAGTTAATCGGATTATCAGTCGGATTGGTTTTATAAGGATTTTTCGCCCGATCCGATTAATCCATAATCCTAACATCCGAACCGATCCTATTAACCCTACTCGAATACGTCGGATCAGGCCGGTTTAGGTTTTGTACACCCCTAAGAAAAAAGCATCTTTTGGTCCCCAAAATATACCGGTTTTCTACGTTTCATCCTTTAACTTTTATTCATCAATTTAGGTACTTGAACTCTTTTTTTTCTTGTTAAATTAAATCTTCATGCGTTGCCTGATTTTTTAAAATTTTGTTTTAGTTCAGGTCAATTATTTTTCCCCCAAACTTAATTTTCTTTTTACATTAGTCCTAAACTTTTTAATATTTTCCGAATATTTTCACCAAGGATCTACAGTACCATCAATTGTGATATACTTTATATAAGATAAATTAGCACAATCTTATGCAAAATTGCAAAGTACTATGAGACTAGAAATATTTGGAAAAGATTTTTATGGTTTGTTGCCGTCTCTCAAGTACTTCCACATGTTAGTGTTTTTTTTTTCTCAAAAATTTTAAAATAATTAAATGCAATTCAACATGCAATTAAGAGTTAATTTCATCTGTAATCATCAAATTTATTTTTAAAACTACGTAAAAATAATAAATAAAAAAATTATTTACAAAAATCACTGAACATAACATTTTTATATACCAAAAGAATTTTGGTTGATTTTCAGTGAAAATCCTTGCTGAAAAGTTTAGGTATCACATCAAATTATCTATGTATATGCACATGGACTTCCATTTTATACCACGTTAGCAGATGACATAAAAATATTGGCATATCAGCTGCCAAATAGACCAATGAAATTGGAATTTACAACATCAGCACGCCACATGGACATGTCCATGTGGCATTAACCGTACATATAATTCAATATAGTTGTGACACGTATGCATATAAAGTTGACTGGATATGTTACATATACTTTTTTGTATTGATATTCACCGAAAATCAGTTAAATTTATTTTTATCTATAAAAGTGTTAAATTCAGTAATTTTTGTAACATATAATTTTTTTATTATTTTTGTGTTATTTAGGTATAAATTTAGTGATTATAGGTGAAATTAACTCAAGTGTTTATTTTAATCCAAAACATTATTAATATTCATAACTTTTTTTCCAACAATTTAAGAACACCCACCCTTTTTTGTTTATCTACATATAAATATTTGAAAATGATCTATTATGACAATTTCACATATGATTAAAAGTTAGTAAATGAAACAAAAGTTTTGGGTATTTTTTTCGAATTAACAAGAAATAATATATAAGTGCACATGTACTAATGTTGACATTCCAAACTTGGTAGAAATATTTGAAAAATAAATTAAAAGTTTTAGAATTAAACTTAAAAAAAATTGAAATTGGGTAAAAGTTTAATTTTTAAAAATCAAGTGAACACACAGAGATCTAATCCAGTTTCGAAATAACAAGTCTCATGGCTGCTTTAGGTCTTCCTTCGTTAATGTCCATGGGCACGTTCATGGAAGAGCGAGATAACAATCCATGTCCACTTTTTCTTCGTCCAACTACATCGGTATATACAGTGTCCACAAATTCAACATATTTCTCCTCTTGCATGTAAAGCGGGCGGACTCCACACTCTATCACATCACAGCAATGTGAAGGATTGTTATCCATATCTTCAGCGTAAAATTTTATCAACACCTCACTGAATTTTCCAAAATTATCATTCTTTGTGGCATCTAGACAAGGATCATAACCAATAAACAAGTGATCAGATCCATCAAACCTCCTATTCTTCCACCCATACCAGCCATCAAATTCACAGTTTAGATCCTGGCAATCACCATCCTTGTTCTTGAAATGGCAACTACATCTAAGCTGGAAACTAGTGTCCTTAAAATGGGGCTCAAATGCACCACAGCACACACAGTGAAACCCACAAAATCACCATTAACCCAATACGAAGGCAGCTCAATTGTTAATGAAGATCCCCAGCTACGGAACACAAACCACACTGTCATAGTGCTCGATGGGAAGCAAAGGCTGGACGGCCCCGGTAGAACAGAAGACACCCATATAAAAATATCTATGTTAATGAACATTGTTTATGAATTTCAACGCAAGACAATGGCCTCAAAAAGAATTAGATTAGGGATAAAAGAAAGGACTGACTAACCTGACCATATAATCTTTTGCTTTACATCTGAATTTTTAGTAGTGCACAAGCAAAAATGTTATTGCAAGCATCAGAAAACAAATTGAAACAATTTGTGAAAAACAAGTCACAAATGTTTCCCCCAACTGCAGTCGACGAGACGGAAATTGTCGTTAATGATGTGCGATCATTTGCATCTAATTTTGATAGTTGTGGTGGCAATGGGGGTAATGATTTAAGCTTATGACAAGACCTTAAGCCAAGGTATTTTAACTCGGAGAAGTTTTCAATGCTTGCTTGTATGTGCTCGAAATTGTTTCCACCTAATTCCAAGTACTCCAGAGAGCAAAAGCATTGCAGGCTGATAGGCAGATGAGATATACCACAGCCACTTAGGCATAGCTTCCGCAAATATTCCAAATGTGCTCTCCAATCAGGTAGGCTGACAAAAAATTGTGGCATTGGGACAAGATTTTTGCAGTCCCCAAATTCTAGCACGGAAAGGCTGTCTAGATTTTTTATTGGAGAGGGTAACTCTCTTATGCCTGTTCCATCGATGTAAAGATATTTCAATGATCCCATACTGTCGGAAATTTCTGGAAAGTTCTCAAATTTCGAACATCCTGATAGGTTAAGCTTCTGCAGAGATTTTAACTTACAAAAACTGCCTGGAAGAATCCTGAAGTCTGCACAGCTTTGCAAATGCAATTCAACTAGTTCAGAGAAACATTCAATTGATGATGGAATTTCCTTTATTGCCGTTCCATCTAGGTACAACACCTTTATATTCCTTGAGACCTGAGGAAATATGGTAATACATGAGCAACCCGAGAGAATGAGTTTTTGAAGAGATGCCAACTTCGAAACTGTAAATGGAAGGTTCTTAAGCCTTTTGCAATCTGTTAGATCCAAAGTGGAGAGTCTAGAGAGAAAAACAATTGAGCAAGGAAGCTCTTCTACCGCAGTACCACTTAAGTGCAAATATCTTATATTACTTGGAAAATCTGGGAATCTGGTTATATTTGAGCAGCCAGAGAGATCAGCAATTACAAGAGACTTTGTACAACAAATGGTGTTTGGAAGATCCTCAAGTTGTTTACAGTCCTTCAAATTCAATGCAACAAGTGTACCAAGAAAGCCAATTGATTGAGGAAGTTCTTCAATTGCATTGCTATTTAAATTCAGATATGTTATCTTCCCTTTAATCTCTGGACACCTCCAAAGATTTTTGCAGCCAAAAAAGTTGAGAGTTTCAAGAGATCTCAGATTAATTCTACTTGGAAAATTTGTAAGATTTGTACAGTATCTAAAGTCCAAATCGACAAGCTTGTCTAGATGCTGAACAGATTAAGGAAATTCTACCAAACTTGTAAAGTAATCAAAATTCAACCTTCAGAGGTTTTTTGCCCGCGAAAGGTCTGGAATGGCAGTCAGATGCTAACAATTGCTAAGGTTAATCTCTCTTAAGTTTACAACGTTCTGCATAAATGATATATACAATTGCGTTAAGAGATATGAAGCACTTCATGTGCTAATTTACAGGATTGAATTGTTAGATCAGATGGTTTTCTTGACAGTACTAAATTAGCATCAATCTTCTCAAGAACTCATTTTCAAAATTAAAAAGGTGAACATAGATTCAGTAGCATAATTACCAGCACTCCTCTCCACAGATGTTGAACATTACTATAAGCAAGATTAAGTTTGACAAGATTCTCTGGCTGAAAATTGGATGGCAAAGATCTTAAAGGGAATCCATCCCAATGGAGATACCTTAACGCATCAGAAAGAGATTCAAGCCCATAAGGAATGTTCACTTTGCAGATATGTCCAACTTCAGGATCATAAATTTTGAGCAATCTAAGATTATGCATCCTAGCAAAGGCTCCAGAACTCAACTCCATTTCTTTTATTTTAGAAATGTCTAAGAATATTCCTTCAACTTTCTTAGTTCCCTGCAAAACACAAAAACTGCCAACATAAGAGTACTATGCCAAATATAGATAAATTTTTCATTCTTAATACTGGAAAAGATAAAACAATCAATCTAAAATATAAAATTTTAAAACCTCTAGCACATCTATATTTGTACACTTATATATATATATATATAAGAAAAAGAAAGTATCATTTACCAGATTTCTAGTCAACACTTGATGTACCTCCCTTGGATTCCATAATCTGCAGCATTTGCCTAACTCATTAATTGATTCTTGTCGAACAATTTCATGAGCCATTCCTTGCAACAAGTCATGCATCTCTATCCTGTTTTCTGAAATAGTGATGAGGCAAACTAATTCCTATACCACAACCATCTAGTATTTCTTTTATAGTATCAATTTGTAGTCCCTTGAAGAAACATGCAATGTCAAGAAATAAACTCTTCTCTTCATCATCCAATGCATCATAACATATTCTCAACAAATTATGGATTTTTTGGAGAGGAACCCTTTCAAGTTTACTCAATGCACTTTCCCACTCTTGGATACTTTTATCAAATAGAAGGGCACCCAAAACTTTGAGGGCTAATGGATTGCCTTGAGCATAATTTACTGCCCCATTTGATAGATCCACATGACCCTTTGTGGGATATTTTCCCTTAAAGGCATTTAAACTAAACAGTTGAAAAGCTTCACAATCATTCAACCCCTCAACCTTGTATATTTCATCAACTCCATTCTTAAGTACTTGCCTGTCTCTTGATGTTATAATAACTCTACTACCAGGACCAAAAACATCAAGCATTTCAATTAAAAATTCCAATTGAGCTACATCATCCATATCATCAAGAGCAACTAGAGCCTTTTTCCACCTAAGCCTAGACCTTATGGAAGTTGATCCTATAGTAGAAGTGGAAATGCGATGATTTTCTCCCTCTAAAATCTCAGAAAGGAGTTCTTCTCTTAAACGAATTAGTCCTCCATATTTCTTTGATTCTTCCCTGACATGTGAAAGAAAGCAGAAAGCTTCATACTGACTTGAGATACTATTGAAAATAGCTCCAACTAACGTTGTTTTCCCAGCACCACCCACGCCCCAGATACCTACAACACAAATATTTGGCAATCCAAGGCATAGTAGAGTTTTAACTTGTCTAATCCGTGAATCTATTCCAACTAGGCCTTTTGAACTGGCACAAGACCTATCATTCAATTGTTTCAAGATGTGTTCCACAATTTCATTTACAAGTTTGGCATCAGGCCTAGCATAATAAAACAGAAAACTTTAATGTGCCAAAATATACAGCAAAGATATAAGAAAAGCTGCTTCATTATGTTAGTGAAAATTTATTTTATACACTCAAATAAGGTTTAATCTCATGATCTCTTTGAAAGCAACTCTAGCACTACATGGCCAAAACTCATTGTTTAGTGAACACTTCCTTTTGATCTCATTATTTTTCAATAGACAATCATAACAGCCATTCATACCATGCATGGTTTTTAATTTCCAGATAAAATCATTAAAAAAAAGAACAAAAACAAGAGATCTGGAGCCAAATAGAGCCTTGACAAACTGGGAGGATAATCACTTAATTTTTTTTTTTTAAACCCAATTGATCTAATCACTCACTTGATGATGTGGGAATCCCATCCCGATATATTGGCAGCTTTGGTCAATTCAGCTTTCCACGTTGGCACCTTGTCCAGCTTCTCCTTAAACTTCTTTTCAAGCTCAAGAAATGCATTTCCAAAACTCCCCCTCTGTTCTTCTACATTACATGGATTTACGTGATAGAAAACTGGTAAAATAATTTGCCCATAAGTTTCTTTGCATTCAAGTATCTTGACCAATTCATCAACACACCATGGGGAAGATGCATAGTTTTCGGAGAATATTATCACTGAAATTCTGGATTCTTCAATAGTTTTCAAAAGAGCAGGTGTGATTTCTTCACCTCTTCCAAGCTCGTTATCAATGAACATCCTGATTTTTCTACGACACAAAGCATCATAAAGATGACTGGAAAATTGATCACGGGTCTCGGTTCCTCTGAAACTAAGGAACACATCATACTTCCATTTAGTGTTGGTACATGGAGAAGATGACATACTACAGAGTGACTAAATTCTTCACGCGAAATCACTTCTTTCTGTTCAAGAAACAAGGGAAATAGACATCATAAACTGTCAATTGATTTTGCTTATGAGCACCTAAATCATTGCAAAGTTAGAAAGAGGACCATAAAAACATGGCTTAATAATAATAATAACGGGATTTTCAGTTTTAATCAATTATTTTAAACATCTCAATTCCAAGAGCAAATAATAGTCATAATAAGAACAAGCTCAAATATTAGACATAATCATAACGAAGATGAGATAGAAGTTAAAAACAGAAGTGGAAGATCGATTCATAAAGTTCCTTGAACTTACAGAGGAAAGATGAAGAGATCTGCACCGTTTATATAACAAATTTGAACTTTAACTCAGTGATACTGAAACCATCACCAGTAGATCTGTTGAGAGTTTAATACCTGCCGAATCCTATGAATTCCTGTTTATATAAAGTTTCTTCTGATGAATGAACGAACCAAAACAGATGAAAATTCCTGTTTTCTAATTCTTCTTAGTTGAAAAAAGATAACAAGAAAAAAAAAAAAAGTTGATTGGAAGAGAGAGAATCACTTTTTGGAAAATGCCATTGGCTTAAGTGGACATACGCGTTGATAGTTTTTGTTAAATCAATTAAAATAAAATTGATATACTTTTTGAATTAACATATGAATAGGTAGGATAAAATTGAAAAATATTTTAATTTTTTTTAATTATTTATTAAATTTTTTGAAATCAATTAAATATATATATATATTAATTTTTTAATTTTTTTATCTAATTATATCAAAATATATATATTTTGATTCTATATCTAGTGATGATCACAGAACAGAGCATGAACAAGAAATGATTCTCTACCTACTGTCTTGTGCGAGGACGGGATGGGGTAGAGTCGTTCCCGAAAGTATTTTGAAGGAAAAATTCATTTTGTCCCTATTCCCATAGGAATTCCAATCATAAAAAATATTTTATTTTTTTTAAATATAATTATAACTAAAATATAATATTTAATAATTACTTGTAATTGAAATATAACATTTAATAATTAAAAAATATAAATTCAATTACAAATCAAATTAATATAAATTTTAACAATTGATAAAATTAAAATTAAATATAATTTAAAACTAAATTATATAAATTTAATTACTAAATTTTGGGGACAAAAAAATTTTGGCACATGTTCTAAGTTAGGAAATAATTTTTTTCCGTTTTTGCCCCTACAGAAAAAATTTTCTAAAATTTTTCGCCCTATTCAGGATGATTTTCCATTGAAAATAGGGATTTCTCACCCCATGATCATCCCTACCTATATCAAGATATGCATATCTTCGCCCTATATCAAGATATGCATATCTTAAAAAATTAAGATATAGGTAGTTGAACTTTTTTTTGTAGAACCCATATTTTTTTAACAAATACTTAGAAAGATCGGAAATGCTAAAATAATTTTATTTTCTTTCTATCCCAATATTTTTAAGGTTAACAAATGGTACCTTAATAGAATATTGGGATAAGGGTGATTTTTGTTCTCGAACTTTTGTAAATATGGTCAAAATACCTTTAAATAACTAACTCCCAGATGCAAACAGGTTTTTTTACTGATCGTTATAGGTTTGGCACTTGAACGATGACAAATCTCACATTCTTGAAACAAACATCCTATCGCCTTTCTTTAATAATTGATTTCACAGAGCTACTTGCAATTTTTTTCTGCTTTCTCGAAGACAGAAGTGGATTTGACAGAGATAAGTTTCAGTCGAATGGATTTGGCGATTGCATAAAATGCTTATGTGCCTTTAAGAGAGGGAATTTAAAAAAAATGGTAAAACTTACATGTCAAGCCATGTAATATTTTTTATTTTTTTTAAATACTGATTAGGAGAGATAGTATCATACGGATGCTGACATATCACGTTTTTATTGGGTGTTATTAAGTCTATCTGTTATGTAGATTTTTCGTTCAAAATAAAGGTAAATTTCAACAAAAAAAAAAGTAACTTTGAAGGTAAAATCCAATAAAAAAAATTTAAGTGTACTTTTACCCTATTTAAAAAAATTCGATGGTCCTTGTAATATTTTCAGTATCTCTACGTTTATCTATTTATTTTTGCTGCCTGCACCAATTGGTGGGGTGCGCACCCTCAGATTGCTTGTAAGTTTCTCTTTCATACTTGGACCATCCACAGCAAGAGAGACTGGCATCTGGCCACATAAAATAATGTGAAGACTTAAGCCACTAGCCCCTTTAATCGTTGCTGGAAATTTTTGTGGAATCAACTTAATCTATTTTGTTGAAAGCCAAAATGTTCGTGGTTGATATGTAATTCATGTCAGCAAGAAGAACGTTGTTTGCTTCATCAAGTGTAAGCAGGTACTTCTGATATGAGTTGTCATTTCATCCTTGCCATTGCTTCCTCCCAGTGTCCTACAAAATGCAGGATTTGGTACCTTGTGTTCCAATTTTATTCAACGAGGAGCAGATTATTCTCTGCAGAAGCAAGACAAATACAAGAAGAGACCCCAGCAACCGCCACATAGACCTAGCTACCTTTAGATGGTTGAGTAAGTAATAGTTTCGCCCGGATTCAGAAGATTTAAATTCTCCTATGCTCCTTGTTGTCCAAGTACCGAAGCATGTCCAGATGACAAGGATTTATATATGCAGCCGGTAATCCCTTAAACAGTTTTTTTAATATGCAACCTCTGTTTGTAGCATCAATTGCATTGGCTCATACAAGGAAACCCAACAAATGACCCTTACCATGTAATTTCAAGTTCTATTGCTTGATAAACCGCTTACCATTTACCAGTAACTCTTAACATTTCATTTCCTCGTAGAGATCACGGTGCCAATTCCAGCATAGCTCGGTCCAATTGGCTTATAACCAGGTTGGGCATCAGACGGTGCTCACCACTGCGACTAAACGTACCAAAATACGGACTTACCATTCATTTAATCATAAATTTGTCATCTGTTAAAAATACATAAATAAATTGTTGATTTGTATTGCACGGGAGAAAATTCAGTGCGTAATCATTAAATGATCAAAGCATATTAACAATGCATAGCTGTGCGGCACGCACCGAATTAACAATTGTATTATACTTGTTTGTTTTTCTGCTCATTTTGATTTTTATTTTATCAAAATTCAGTTTCTTAAAATTGATTTTATCTAAATGAAAATCTTTGTTTTCCGAATTTAATCCTCTACTTTTAGTTTATCCAACAAAGCCAAATGAAAGTTTAGATTTTACAAAATAAAAACTAGAACATTAATCTAAACTCATTTAAGAAATGAAAACAATAAAACTGAGGCATCTAGAGGTAGGTAAATATTTTTATGTAATTTATTATTCAATTTACGTGGCATGTTTTATTTTAATTTGAAATTCTTATTGCGATTTCAATTCTTATTTACTTTTGGAAGATCGTAAGCTTCTACTAAAGCTTTTGTTTAAGCTTCTAACTAAAGCTCTTGTTTGGACCAGAGGATAAGCGAATTCGGAATTCGGTTGCTCATCACTTAGCTTAAGCATCTAATTCATATGCTAGCTTTCACACACACCCACACAGATATATATAGATACACACACATATATGTATGTATGTATGCATATGTATAGAATTATGACAGGTCATGAGGAAACCCAACTGAAAGCGAGGGAATCAAATACGATTATATACATATACAGTTGATAATTGATAATAAGATTGGAGAAATCTTGATGATGCCTGCAAAAGGAAGAAAAGACTGGTAGAGTTCCAACAACAATCAAACAGTCAAATTAAATTCTTATAATAGGAAAATCAATAGAGGAATCATGGAAAGAAGAACAAGAATCTATAGCTCGGTTAACCCTAGTTAATTGTGTTATCGATAATTGACTCTAGAGTCTCCCGAATCACGTGGAGAAAAATATCAAATGAAAGCAAGCCACAATTATCAACCAAGGCAACAGATGGCGAACTACAGGTTCAAACTTACAAACTCAGAAAACGCAAGTCTCATCTTGGCAAAGAGAAACCTTCTTCTCGACATTGAATTCTAATATCTTGCATCAGCTGCTGAAGTAGACTGGGGTTGCTTGTAACCTCGGCATCTACACGCTCGAACAACATTCTTCGCATGGAATCCACATCATCAACAGTCCATGCGTATACCTTCTTGTTCCTCCTGTTAATAATAAGCACATATAAATCTGCTATAACATTTATACGGGTACCAAACATCCTGTAAGATTTACAAAGATTTCGTCATGCAAGTCATACCCATGAAGAATTCTCACAAGCTTTTCGTCAATCAGTGGATGATAAACCCCAACTACTTTAGCACCCTTCATTCTCAATAAGTTCATTCTGTTGCCTGTACTAGGGTCTACCATAACGATATAGCCTACCTGTATAAAGAAAGTAATTAAAAAAAAAAATCCATCACACAATATCACCAAGCTTGTTACAATCTGTGTCAGTCAAAACGTGAATTTTCTTCAACATAATCAACTTTTTTACTGTAGCACAGCAATTACATCCTCAAGAGCAATTACGCCCTGATTTAAAAAATATATATATATATATATATATATATATATATATATATATATATATATATATATATATATATATATATATATATATATATATATATATGAATAAGAGATATCTCTTACAAATTCAAACGGTCAAGCTAACTTACTGCAATATCTGATGATAGTTTGATGACATCCCTTGCCAAATTGTCGCTTTTAGCCCAAACAAGGCAATTCTTACATTGTGCTTTGTCAACCTGAAAAATTGCATTCCAAGTGTTGAGGGTTACATACCTCTATCAAGAGCAATATATGCCGAAAATAAAATTTAAAGTTGTTACAGCAGTGGTTAAGTTAAAGAAAGAAAGAGGAAAGGCAATTAATTAATATTCATAATCTTAGTACTTTTCATAATTTGGAGATTTTATTTAGCAAGTATTTTAGTTATGGTAGATTCTTTAATATTTCCTTTTCTATTTTCTTGCAATCTCTCTTTAAAGAGGATCATTACAGCAACAAGACAAAGTAAGAAATTCCAGCAAAAAACAAATTTCCAGAGATAGGCAACCCTCTCCTATGAGTTCCAAGCTATGCAACTCCAACTTGTGAGATAACGGCACCCAGAAAGTCCAGGAAGTGAAACAACAGCAAAAGCGCTCTAATTGGACCTGACTTTATTGTTAGCTTGTAAACTGGTTGGTAACCCAATCACAAACTCGGAATCATAACAACTTGATATCAGAGCCCCATGACTAGATGATATCCCTTATCCAATAAGCAAAAAGATCAAACTCCAATAAATTGGGTCGGTGGAGGAATACCACAGATTTGGCCACCTGTGCATGGCAACCCTCTTGGAGAACTGATCAAACTCCAAGAAATCAGGTCAGTGGAGGAATACCAGTGGCAGTTTCAACTATTGTTGGCATGGACAACTACACAGAGGGTGGATCAACAAGTAGATATGTTTACTGCAGCGTTGGTGCTACCAATCTGCATCAAGGCGGACATGCAAAAACCACCAGACTTGGTTCAAGCCATGAACTGAGCAGGAGCCACTAAAAGGAAGCAACAAGTACTATGGAATATGGGTATAGGTAAGGACCCATGGCAAGGTCCTAACAGCAGCCCCAATTCAACATCCGCCATGGTTACAAAAGCATCCAAGGTAAGGGAGAGCATGGTCGGAGCATAGGATTGAATTTAGTGCAACAGCCACCACGTCAAAAGATTGACATAAGCATAGATGGCTGAACGAAGAGCAAAAGGTCCATGTTATAATTGTGATGAACTGTATTCGCCTGCACATCAATCTAAAGAATTCTTTTGGCTGGAGATCAAAAGATCATACTGACATTGAGGCAGTCTAAAATGAAATTGGCTAATCAGCAATATATTTGCCAAAGCTTCAGGGCGAGTTCTTTCTCTATGAGCAGAGTAATAATACAGCTGTAGTTAAAGATGGAAAGAACAAATGGGAATTAATAATTATAATTTTAGTAGTCTTCATAATTAGAAGATTTTATTTAGCAACTAATTGTATTGATGCCCAATAGAATTGTTTGGGATTCAAAAGCGAAAGAAATCATTTTATCTGCTAATAGTGGACAAATTGGCATACTAACAAATCATGCACCAATTAGCACAGCTGTCAATATCGGCATTTTGAGAATACGGTTTAATGACCAATGGTTAACGATGGCTCTAATGGTTGGTTTTTAGTTATGGAAGGATTCTTTAATGTTTGCTTTTCCCTTTTGTTGTAATCTCTTATAAAAGAGAATGTATACAGAAATAAGACTTAAGTCAGAATTTCCAGCAAAACGTACCAAAGGTAGGCCACTCTCTCTTCCAAGGTATGCAGCACTCTTTAACAAGTTGTGAAATAACGGCAACCATAGGCAAGTCTAGGAACCAAAACAAGAGCAATGGCGCCTTATTGGACCCAATAAATTCCTGGAAACTGTCCAGTGACTTAATCATGGACTCAGGACTATAAAAAAATGTTCTCTTCAGAAACAATAGGGCTTGCAGAAACTTGGATCATTGTTAGTTGAGCATAGTTCCATAATACAAGATAGCTTTATTAATCAGGGCAACAGTTCAAGTCGTTGTTATATCTCCTGTTGGCAGGGCCATGTTTTCAAGTCAGCAAATTCATGTCCTATTACTATCTTCTTTAACAGCTTACTAACTAGTTTGCAACTTCTGAAAAATATAATAATGATCCTCAGAATTAACAAGACTGCAATATTCTCAGCTTAAGAGTTGCCAATTCTAAACTAAAATTCTCTAGATAAGGTGGAAAAAAAGGGGGTGAGTTCAGGAAATACTTAGTTTAAGGATGCCAATAAAATAGCATTGCTTACAGCCTATAAAATAACGAAAAATAGAAAATGTCATGCACCAAGTTGTGCTGTTACCAATGCATATTCATCAATAATACAGTCCGCTAGTCAAAATGAGCATTAAAAACCATTGCTAAAGGCGGAAGATCTAAGGGAGCCCAACGGAAAAGATAATCTTGTGCTTTTCTTTTTTGAAGTTCTAGATATCATGGGGGTAAGTTGTTGTCAACAAAATAGTTTCTACCGAGTCCAGAAGAGAAGAAAAATAATAGATACTTTGTCAAATATATCTTTATCGCCTGTCCAATGCTGTCCCTGCCTCATCATTGTGATTAATTATCTCTAACATAACTACTGACTCGTTGAACAATTATTCAACGAGATAAAATTTTAGTGCTCAGGAGATGCAGCTTTCCGTTGAGACAAACTGCCTCCTATCAACAAGTTAGTGGAGCTGCATGGCCATTTTAGTTTCAAAATCCAATCACATGCTCCATATTTATTAGTTGATTATCAAGTCATGGCAAGATTAGTTAGTGCAAGCTAGCTGTCCAAAAAATGAATTATATTATGCATTTATTCAAATCTAAATTGTACATTTGAATTTTTTTATTAAAAAAAAAGTAGTAAACAACAAGAACTCCAAGAAAGAGAAAAAGGAAAGAAAACTAACAACTGAAAGGATATCCTTTGCAAGATCCTTTTCATAGGATGGAGGCCCAACCTTTGCGTCTAAGATAACCTGCCGCACTGAACTTGAAATCAACTGAAAGAATGCATCAACAATCAATTAAAAACTTTGTCTCTATAGTCGGGCAGTATATAGTAAACAAGAACGCACAAACAAATACCATGTACAAGGCATAACATTTGATTTGAGCAATCCTAGAAAAGATCGAACCAAATGTGGTAGAGAAAAAATAACTGAAGCATCTCTATGAAAAGTAAAATGTTCAAAGTAAGAGAGACTTAAGTCTTCCGAGATTACCTTCAAAGCATCTTCAAGAGTGGGAATTGTTCGATCATGAAACCCCTCGGCAGACTGATGAGGAACATTTAGTTCTTTAATCTACAAACACAAGCTAACATATAGTCTCAAACAAAATCTCATTAGGTGTTGTCAACACAAATGTGAAAATGCAAAGGCTTCATTCCAAATATAGAACTTAGTTGTCTCAATAAAATTTGAAAAATTGACCCCCAAAAAAAGTGGCATAACAGGTAGTTTTTTTCCATTTCAGATATTCAAAACCAAAATTTAGCCTGCCACAAGCATCAAGGATTCTTGCTGCGAGGTTGATGTCGAGGCAAGCAGGAATTTGTTAAAACAAATATTTAATTAGAACCATTACATAAATCACGATGGTCAAAGGCATCCAAATCACAGGACTAACTTAGAATGGTATCCATGCAATATAATACATCAAGGTAAGAACAGATACCCAGATTTAACCAACAGTTATTCAAACCAAATGCCTATTCACTTGTCATGGCAATTGGAGGAACATCCTCAACCACATATGATAATATGATTAAGTCAGTGATTCTCACCTCTTTCAAGCTCAAGTGCCCAACTTTAGTCGTATTATTACCAGATATACGCTGCAAATCCCTGCCTGTGTGATGTGCAAATCAAGCCTCAAGCAGTAATAGAAAACTTACTACTGTACACTCACTCCATTAACGATATAAAATACTACCGTACACTCATTCCATTAATAATGAGAGCAATTTTGATGTGTGTTTGAAAGGTAATAATAATTAATTATTCCTTGACTTGAGGAAAACATCAAGATACAAACTACACCTCTAGTTTTAAACATGAAGGTACATGTAGTTAATAACAATATTGAAAAGGTCTGATTCACTCATTAAGCAAAAATATAACTTCTATGCAAGAATTACAATCCTCCATGCATAAGTATATAGGTTAGTGATAGTATAGTGAAATGACCTGGCCTCTACATCATAAAACGCACATAAAATGGACACTAAAAAGCTACGGTTAACTTATCCTTAAGATTTAAATAAACAAGTAGAACTTTAAATGCAGTCAGAGAAGAAATGTGCAAATTTAAATCATTCCTGATTAAATGACAAACCCAATTTCCAAAGGTAACAATCATTCCTTAAAAATTTTCTCAAAATAGGATATTTTAGGACCTTTTAGGAATAGAAAACCATACCAACAAAAACTTAAATCAATCGAGGGAGTTTCTTGTAAAGAATTCATGGAGCCAGAACAGTCGAGAGCACCGATTAAGCAGTTCCGTCATTTGCTTAGGTTACACGGGAAATGAATGAATAAGCATTAATGGAGATTGAGCATCAGGTTTTTATACAGAACAAAACATCTAAAGTTTAGCAATTAATTGATCCAATAACGGGTTTCCTTTTGATACAATCAGTTAATCCTAACTTTCCCAATATTGCATAGACCCGTATATCAGCCAATGCCTACTACACATAACAAAGCCCAGAGCAGTATAAAAACGGAAATACCAACTGATACATATATAACATGAACATAAAACGCTCTAGAGATATAATCATAAAAAGAAGAAAGTCCAAAAGTTACCTATCATGGAGAGCAAATAAAGCTCCATCTAAGGAACGGAAAACATCAATCTCAATGCAATCTGCTCGAGAACGAAGTGCCAAATGATATGCAGACATCTGTGAAGTTCATTATAGGTATTAGATATTGGACACATAACAATTAATAATCAAAAGACAAAGAATAAAAAGGAGGAAATGGGATGCGTACTGTGTTGGGGAAGGCATTAATTGAATCACCGCCATGAGCACACACGAGGGGAGGATTGCTCAGCCAACCACACTTTTTTAATTGCCTCTGTAAAGAAACCGAAAGAAAAAAAATTGAAGTTTAGATCACAAATTGTGTGCCAAAGCTTGAGAGAAGGGCTAAGGCCTACCTGATGGAAGTGGCGAAGCCTGAAGTGGAAGAAAATAGGTGGAAAGAGAGCAATGAAGGCCAAGCCGATTATGATCAAACGAAAAGTTCTGCGAGAAGAGGGAAGTCCAATACGGAATAGATTAGAGGAGCTGCCGTGGAGAGCTGCAGTGCGTCGGCGTAGCAGTGGTGCAAGCCGTCTCCTTCCACCTTGTCCGCCGTAGATCGCCATTTGAACCTCTCAGCTGCTGACCACCACGACGGTGTGGAGAAGGTAAACGTGGACAGATATATAGATGGCAGGTCAATTTGTTGAATTGAAGAATCAGTATACTCGAGGAAAAACTAGTAACTATATGCTTGACTATTAGCACTATTCATTGGCCAGCTGAATTTTAAAAACTTGCGGATTGAATTTCCTAATTTTAATTTTTCTCCTTATATTTTTTGAATTTTTTAAATTTACACTTTTATTCTAAATCATTTTTTTCTTTGCCAAAACTCATTTATTCTTCCAAAATATATCTAAAATTAATAAAATTTCTTATCAAAATTACCCTTAAGTAAAATTAAAAAAAAAATTATTAATTGCCCTCATTTATTATTTCATACCATCTATGTTTCTCAGTTCTTCACCCATTCTTCTTCAACTGCGCTCTACATCTCCTCCTCCCTGTCTTTTTTGTTCAACGTTTTTCAGATGATTTTTTTCTTTTTCGTAAAAAATTTGAAGTTGATTTCTTGTCTTCTTGATATGTTTTTGGAACGTAATAATTTTATATGACTTTGGCGGATTTTTAATAGGGTTAATTATAAAAAAAAATCCAACTATAAAGTATTTTTCAATATTTATATCAAACTTCAAAATTTTACAATATTAGAATCAAACTTAAAAATTTCTTTCAATATTGGAATTCAGCAAATTTATCTGTTGGTTTAAACAGAATAAGCTATTCGGGTGCCTAAATGGAATTTTCATCGCAAAAAATATTTAATTTTTTATTATTTTTATATTTTAATTAATTAAAATTTATAATTAATCTTTAAAAATATATAAATAAAGATAATATTATAATAATTTAATTTATTATAATTTATAAAAGACAAATAAAGAAAATATAATTTATAATTTAATTTATTATAAAGAAAATATAAATAATGATAAAGATAATAATTTATTTTATTTATAAATTATAATTCTAAATTAATTATAAATTTTAATTAATGAAGTTCAAAAATTAATATAAAAAATTAATTGTAAATTCTAATATAAAAAAATAATGAAAAAATAAAATAAAATACATAATTTTTATTGACTATATCTATTATTTTTTAACAAATTATTTCATATAATAATATAAGTTTTATAACTATATCTAATATTTTTCATATAATAAAATATAAAATCAGGGATAATGTCTAAATTTTCCCATCAATTTTTCTGCAAAAGTACATTTTTATGTTTCAAGTTTTTTTATTTAAAAAAAATCATCTGCCGTTAAAAAGTGACTTATATTTTTTTTAACGGAATGTTATCCCAATAACAGACTCCCAATTGAGCTCCACATATTCATATTTGGTACAAATTTGATTCTAAATTTTTCAAAAAACAAAAAATAAAAAATTTTTCCTTTAAATTTTATTTTATTAAGAAAAAGTCAGGATTATTTTTTTGACATAAAAAATTAAAAAGCAAATGTGTATTTGCAAATTTGAACCAAACACAAAATATCTATTGTAGTTCGTTATTGCCCGTGTTACCATCCTATTACTAAAATACGTGTGTATATATATGAGATAATTTTTTAATGCCGTTGATATTTAAAAAAAAAAGAAGTAAATACGTATTTTGACAAAATTTGAAATAATTTCAGAGAAAGAAATTTATGTTAGATATAAAATATATAAACACATATACAACTCATGATTTTAGTATTTCACGTGTATCCAATTGGTTAAAAAGAAAAAAAAAAGAAATTTAATCTCTTGAATAATTATGTTTTCAAGTGAAAATATCTAAACAAAAAATATACATGTGAATTACTTATGAAAAATGAACATATATCTTTTTAGATATACTAATACAATATCCTTAAAAGATATAGCAAAGGATAATTAATCAATGCTGGTAATAATAATAATAATAATAATTTTTTCATACTTCAATCAATTAAAATTTATAATTTTTTTTAAAAAATATATAAAGATAATATTAAATATTTTATTTTATTTTTTCATTTTTATTGGAATTTACAAGTTTTTTACATTAATTTTTGAACTTCATTAATTAAAATTTATAATTAATTTTTTAAGAAAATATAAATAAAGATAATATTAAATAATTTAATTTATTTATAAATTATAATTATAAATTAATCATAAATTTTAATTAATTCAAATATAAAAAGTAATAAAAAAATTAAATATTTTTATCGATGAACATGTCGTCGCTAATTTGTTGGGAAGAGGAAGGTGATGTGACAATTTAATTGGCATCCAAATATCTTTTAGCGACGGAAATTTTCATTGCTAAGTTCACCTAGGCATCTCAATCAGCTTATTCTGTTTAAACTAACGGATAAATTGACGGAGTTATAATATTGAAATGAATTTATAAGTTTGATGCTTACATAGTAAGGCTTTGAACTTGGATACAAACATTGAAAATCATCCTACAGTTTGGGTTTTTTTTTTTATAATTAACCCTTTTTAATAAAATAACTATGCATTTAATTAATTTTAACTTTCAATCCAAAAAGTGAATTCAAAATGATTTTGTATGGATTTTTATCGTTAAGGATATTTTGGTGATTTTATTATTTTCTAAACTATATCATACCATCAAAGTAAATATAAACAGATTATTTAACCATATCATATTCCTGAATATGATAACAGAAGTTAATGTACCATACCATAATGTATTATAACGCATCGTATTTTATTAAACCATCATTGACTCCATCCAAACATAGTGTTAGGTAAAAATTATAAAGTTAATCGGTGATCTTTAAAATTATTTTGAAAATTGAATTCTAAGATTTTTAACTTTTTTCAATTTTTCGTACTCGTTAAAGTATTAAAAATTTACAACAAAACCTAATAGTTCTCTCTTCTAGAAAAAATAATTATCAAACTCGTTATGTTCAATTATTCTAACTTATAAAAACTTTCAATTGAAATTTTAAGTTTTTCAAAAGCTTTATTTAGAAGCATTAAACCATCATTTACAAATTCTTCCACTTTATTTGCTAGGAATTACCTAACTTCAGATAAATTTACAACAACTTATGATAATATTTAGCCAAAACCCATAATTTAGCCCATGAACTTTAATGTTTTTACACATTAAATTCCTATATTTTCAAAATTACACATTAAATCTCTTAACTTTTACGTATTTATAGGATAAAGTGAATAGATTCCTTAAACATTAGAAAAAATCTATATTTTAGTCCCTTCATTTTAAAAATTTTACATATTGAATCCTTATACTTTCAAAACTACACATTGAATCCTTGAACTTTTCGAGTAGAACACAATAAATCTAAAATTAATAAAAATTTTGGATTCTTTTAATTAAGAACCTAACTTGCACTACAATTTAAGTTCAAGGATTTAATATGTAGTTTCAAGGTGTGAAAGATTAATGTGAAAAATATGAAAGTCTAAGGGCTAAAATGAGCCTTATTTCTGTACTCAATTCAATGACATTTCTACATTTTATTCTTTCCTTTTATTTTTATTTGACTTAATATCTAAAATTAGGGCAAGATATGGTACTTGATAACTGAACTGTGTAATCGAACTCCTCCAAGTAGCCCGATAGCTGGATTATTGGAACCACTTCGAATCCGAGCTATTACTTAGTTAAAGTCATGATTAGAGTTACATATGGAAATGGACTCTTAGTTACCTAAAGTAAGCAAAATTCCTAATCAGGAGTCTTAGCTTAGTTTTCTAATTAGATGAGATATCTTCCTAAATGGGTTTCCTGTTGATGATAGGAATCCATCTTAGCTAGGAAACTAAATTATATCTAAAATGGGATTCGCATTCCCATAAATAGGCTAGATATCTCAGGTATTTCTCTTTGTTGGCCAATTTTTACTTTCATAACTGTTCTTTGAGCATTATACTAACTTGATCATCAAAGCTTCCTCTCATCGAAAATTCCACCAGAGTTTTTCATTTTCAGGTACTCGAGTAATTGCGAAGGATATTTTTACCTAAACTTGATCCAGCTAACAGTTTGATAACCAAACTGTTATAATTTGGTGCGATAAGCATGGAATTCATCCCCCAAAATCATAAATCCTCACTCAAACACTCAGGCTGGAAACAATCAAAATACTACACCATCACCCCCACACTTACTTATTTTTCCACCATTGGAACCTACTCCACCAAATTCCTCCACTAATCTCCCCATCACCAACCTACCCCCTGCAACCACCATAATTCCAACACCTGGTCTTACCCCATAATTGGCCCAAGCTCTCTTGGTGACATTATCAAGCCCAACAGCACAAGCACAACCTCATCTATCACCCCAAATAACCATCGTGACAAACAACAACCCAAACAATGAAACCCAAAATGAACACCTCCTACACCAACCTTAGCTCCCACAATCACTATGAAAGTGGATGAGTTTGAAAAGCTTTTCGAAGAGAGGTTATTGAAACATCAAAATCGCAATAACTTGCATTATTAAGGAAGTTTTTGTTCCCTATTATCAAAAGCCATACTAGTTGCTCTTTTTTCAAGCATAAAATTACCCAATTTGTCAAGGTATAACGGAAGCACTTATCCCATAGCTCATTTGGACCAATTTCATCATACTATGTTAATCCATATGACAGAGGATGTCGTGCTTTGTAAAGTCTCTCCATGGATCTTAATAGAGTCCGCCCAAATCTGGTTCAGAAACCTACCAGAGCACTTAGTAAATAATTTTCAACAATTTAGTGACATGTTTGTTGTAAAGTTTGTAGCTAATATCTGGCCAACAAAGTTTTTAGTCGATTTGCATTAAGTCATCCAGAAGAAGGAAAAGCCTTTACATAGTTATGTAGAGAGGATTTTTTAGGGTATAAGATTGGATAAGCCTCATAAAACTCACAAATTGATCACTTCATAATAAAAAAGGTATTTGGGCCCAATTTATTGTTGATGGTCAACCCAGGCTTAAGAGGTTTGTATCTGATAGTTGTTAATTATATGATATTTTTAGTAAGATTTTAGGTATTTTATGAAGTTTATTTAGTGTTAATTTGGTTAAATTTTAGTTTAATTGGTTAAATTTGTGTGTTTAAGGGTTAATTATAAATTTTAGTGTTTTCAGGGTCAAATTGAAGAAAAAAAGGCTTAATTTAAAGAATTGAAAAGTTCTGGGTCAAATATGTAATTTTGAGAAATTAAAGCAAGATTTATTATGTTCAATCCAGAGGTAATTAACACTGTTGTGTATAAAATTTTAAACAGTTGCGTATGAAGAGATTGTCTAAAATAAGCAAGAGTTAAAGAATTGTGTTGAGTGCAATGAAGCCTTGCATGGCTATGCAAGGGAAAAGCAAATTTCATGCATGACCATGCACCACTTTAGTTGCCCATGCACAGCTGTGCATGACTAAGCCAAAATCCCTACTTAGCCGTGCAAGCCCAGTGAGAAGAATGCAAGGCAATGCATCAATTAGAACTGCATCTTGCTTGGTCATGCGACAGAGTTTGACACTTTGAAGAAACTTCCAATTTCATCAAAATTCTTTTCCTACTCTAATTTAGGAAGCTTTAAAAGTCAGTATTCCTAATTTTTGGCTATAAATAATCGATAAGAACACCAGATCAACATCATCAAGTAGAGATCAGTAGAGAAACACAAATTAGTTTAGGTTTAGTTTACGTTAGTTTTTCCTTATTTTGTAAATAACAAAGCCTTGGAGTAGGAAGTTTTCTCTGTTTTCTGTACACAGTTGATCAAGGGAGCTTCTTAACTCTTTATTTTTGTTTCTTTTTCTTAATTTTGCTTTAGTTTTCAATACGTTTAGCAAGTAGTTTTTTTTTTACTTTTGCTAATGGGTACTTGAATCTTTTATTTTCATTGTGATGACTTAATTGAGCTTTAATTTCAATATTAGTTGATTATTTCTTGAATTTTAACATATTCTTCTCTTTGATTTTGTTAAGATTAATTGTTAATTTATTAGTTCAATAACTAAAAAATAGTTTAGACATAGTTAATGATTCGCATATTCTTAGATTAACTCTTTAGTATCAATGCATGATTATTTTATGGTTTTGAGATAATTATATATTGATAATATTGATTAATACTGAGAGAGGAGGAACTATGAATAAATTGGAGCTGAATTTACTTGCAAGAGAGTTCAATAAATATTTAGGAAGTTAAACTGGATTTTTATGCTGAGTATTAGATTTGTCTATGAGTTTAATACTAAGAATGATATTCTTACATAAAGATATCTGGCTTTATTTCATCTAGTTTTTCCATAATCACTGGTGTTTCTATTGAAATTAAGTCATTACAGTAAAAGTTAAGGTGGATAACTCCCTTAACAAGAGAATTTCAGTTATTATTTTATTTTTAATTAATGTTGATTTAATTTTAGTTTTTATTTTATTTAATTATTTATTTAGTTTAATTTTTGCTTTTAAATTCGAAAACATTTGGGAAATAGTCTCAGATTAATTTAATTCATATATAGATATTCTTTTTAGCAATCTATGTTTCCTTGGGTACGATATTTGGGATCTTAATCTATATTTTTCTATATTACTAGTCGATCTAGTACACTTGTTAAATATCGATCAAGTTTTTGGTTTGGCGCCGTTGCTGGGGAACAGCAGTATTGTTTGTCTAATATCTTTGATTGAGTTAGTATGAGATTTTATTTTTTATTTTATTTTATTTTTGATTTAGTGATTGTTCTTTGCAGGAAAAATTAAAAAAAAATCTTCAAGATGATGCAAGATGATGTCCAAAACTATAAGTTGTACCTTTTAAAACAACAAATGAATGATTTAATAAGAGAAAGGGAAAAGATAAAGTTATTATGTGCACAATCACAAACTCGTTATGCACTATCTTTTGATGATTATTTGAGTGCATAAATGAAAGTATTAAGGAGAGAGAATAAAAAATTGCAGTATTCAAAAGAAGCTTGTAACTTCAAAACTCAAGTTCTTCTTGACTTGCTTATGAGTAAGAAGAAGCAATTTCGAATTGAAAAAGAAAAATGGAGGGCTACACAAAAGGCCATTATCTCCAAAACTAAAGATATTTGTGACTTGCTTTATAACACCCTAATCAGAACAGTCTTTTCTGATGCGAAACTTAGCGGTAACCAGTAAAAGTTTTTTTCCAAACTTCAATAACTGCCGAAACAATTTCTATACCATTAATTTGTTCACTCTTAAATTTATAACTGTTTAAATTATTATTCAGTTTATAAAATTTCGGCAGCACAATAGCTAGAATTTATTAGCCTCCTGAAAAAAATCCAAACAATTTACACAGCCTCTCAGAGGCACAACAAGTCATAACAAATAGTAATATATATTTTAAACCAATCAATTACAAATCAATGACAGTCAGTTACAAATCACTTAATGTCATTATACAGACATAACCATATTTGTCATTCATACACACATTTACTAAAATACAGTTCAGATACGACTCTCAATATCTAAGTATATACATGCCACAAATACTAAAAATAAAACTACAACTAACTTTTCTTCATCCTCGAATCTTGCTTCTCCGTGTACCGAACTCTCACAACTCTTCAGAATCTGCACGCAGTAAACACTACGTGCTAAGCACTAGAAATGCTCAATGGTGACTACTAATCCTAGAATTTCCCAATTAAAGCATAATTACGTATATTATGCATGCATTTATTTATATCTTATAAGCAATTACTTTTAATTCTTAAAGTACTATTTTCATTATTTACCAATATTTTTGGTAATCGTTTTACTCTGATTTTATACTTTTCAATTTACTTTACTCTAATTTCATTGTGAATGCTTTCGTATTGACTTTTTGACTAATTAACGTATTATAATTTTCAAGGCTTTTAACTTTTAATGCAACGTGATATGGATACTTGGAAACACTTTGTATACAGATCATTTTACTTTTTATTTAGCTTTTACCTTCGGAATTCTATTACTTGGACATATTTTTACACTTAATTATAATATTATCATTTTTGAACTTTAACTACTTAATTAGTACTATTTTTCGAATTTCTCATTTTCCAAAGTAATAACTGGTACATAACATACCAATTATTTTTCATGGATCTTTTCATATAACTTTTCATTTTAATTATTTTTCTTTACAAAGATTTATTTTTATACTGCATAAATACTAATTATCATATTATTCTTATAAAATATTTTCTTTTCATTTTTTCTTCTTTAATTATAAACCTTTGGGAAAAATTTCAGTTTTATCCCAAAGTTTTAATTTCCTTTGAATCAATTTCTTTTTTTTCTTCATTTATAACTTTTACATTTATTTTATCATGCTTATGAAAAATTTCATTTAAGTCCTTATTTAATAAATTTATGAATAATTTAGTCATAATTTTGACTATTTTACTTATTATAGTCAATTTCTTATTCATATACTTTTTATTTACGCTTTTTAGGGAAATTACTATTTAACCCCTAAACTTTTATTTTCTTTCATTTAGGTCCTTTTTCACTTTCATTTGTCACTTTTCATTTTCTTTCATACTTTTAAACATTAAATCAATGTTATTAACTTTCAATGCCCCTAGTACAGACCCGACAGAAAACTTCAGACCGGATATACGGAACGTGAACCACATTGGCCCACGACTGAAAAGAAATGATTCCCAAGGAACCATTTTACAGAAAACATTTTCATTTCATTTTCACTAAAACACTGTAGCTATGGAGATCAATGATCCCAACCATAGTAAAGCAAGTCGCCATAACTTACACCGCGGCAGTAATGTCCCTATGGCTAGCCAATTATATCATGAACTAGTTTATACTGCCTGACTATTTCTAAGGACAACAATAATCATTTACTTTTTTTCCTTTTGCTTAAAACAATATATTTTTGTCAATCGCACTCTTTTAGTGCTATTGATTATACTGTAACTTTTTTCTTTCCGTTTATTTTCTCTTTTCAATTTCTTTGTATTTTCGATCACTTTTTATAAATCATTTTACAATAATTCAATCGGAACATTTTATGTTTTTCGGACATATAACTTTTTAAATCACTTACTTGTAGCTGAATATTCTTTTAATACTTTTATACACTTGATGAATTATATTGTTAGAACTCTCTATTGCTTATTTTATATATATATATATATATATATATATATATATATATATATATATATATATATATATATATATATATATATATATATAACACTTTGTGAATTTTTCTTAATAATTCGATAATTGACTTTTTAACAATTTTCACTCTTTTTCAATTCGAAAATTTAGTCATTCGGATATGTCATCCTTTATTCGGTTGGTGAATTATTTTATAATAATTCACCCACTTAATATATTATTTTTTTTATAGACTAATTTATTTTGATAAATTAGTCCATCATTTGTTTTACAAATTTTTTGAACAATTATGAATTATATTATTTTAATTCACTATCATCATTTTTTTCTTTGAAATTGCAGTAATTAGCTTTTTCTTTAATTTTTATACGGAAGTAACTTAGATCACATTAATTTGCCATTGCTTACGTGTTTATTGAATTGTTTCTCAATAATTCAATATTTTTAATTAAACATATTCCATACTATATTTCAAAATATTCTAATAATTCATATAAATTTCTTAAAAAATTATATGCATATTTTTGTATAATTCCTATTATTTTCACTTCTATTATGCATTATTTTGCAACAATTTTTCATTCAAACTTAGTATACACACCAATATTAAATTTACAAATTTCTCTAATAATTTTCATATTTTATTTAAAAATTCGTGGACAATTTAATTTTAGGCCTATTACCATTTTAAGGCAAAATTAACAACAATTCACAAATTTTATTAATTTTATCATTTAATAAATATTACACAAATATTCAATTAATGCCAATAAATTCTAATACGATTTAAGGTTGCATTATTTCATGATCCCTATCAAATTTAAGCTCAATTTCATAAAATTACATAACATTTAATTTATTTCATTTACAAGGAAATTTCTTTAGCTCATGTACAAATTTCCCAATTCAATTTCCTTAATTTAATTTTTACATTCTAATATACTCAATAAAAATCTAATTAAACAATTTTAACATTAATTTCAAAATTTATACAATAATTCAATTTGTTTTCCCTTAACAATTTTAAAGGAAAAATTCATTAAATTTAGGAAAAATTAAACGATTTCGTAGTCACATACCTTATCGGTCAATTTTGCTTCGATTTAGATAATTTCTTGCTCGTCGGACCGATCGCCGGAGCGTAGCCAGAGGTTCACCGGTGACAATCCGTCACTGCCACCTTGTAGCTCGAGATCCCCTCATTCATTTTTCGGTGGTCACGCGCTCAAATTCTTCCTTGGTTGGCCGAAATCTTCACTTGAATAACCCGTCAAACCTATTGTCGATCTACCGGTCGTCGGCGTTTGAGGAGCGATGGAATACACCGGAAGACTCACCTCGTTGCCGGGAGTTGATCGGTGCTGGTGGTGTCCCCGTCCGCCGCCTTGATTCACCGGAACGAAGAAAAAACCATTTAAAACAAAAATAGAAAAACTCGACGATAGGACCACCACAACAAAGGCCGGACGCCAGTGAGAGGGAGAGGGCACGCCGCTCGTCGCCGTCGCGGTGGTGGCCGGTGTGAGGGGCGGCCGGTGACCCTCCCTTTCTCTCTTCTTTCTCTTTTTCTTTCTTTCTCTTCTTAGTGGTCGGCGACCACTGCTCCCATTTCACTTCTTTTTCTCTTTTTTTTCTATTCTTTTGTTTTATCGTCATTTGTTTCTTTATTTCCTTTGTTTTGTAAGATTGTGGCCAGTGGCCACAATCAATTGCCGACTTTTTTTTTCTTTCTTTTTTTACATATATATTTATTTATCCAAAATTTTACTATTTTGGTCCTTAAAACTTTTGCTATTACTTTCAAAGCTCCTATTCATGTTAAAATCAATTTTATAATTTTTATCATATCAAATATAAGCGGGACACAAATTTTTGGCTCAATCGGAGTCCGTTATCAGTTCGATTCGACAACTACCGGTGTCTCCAAAAAATTCAATCTTTATCACCAAAATATTCTACACAAAATTTAAGGTAAACTTGCAAAATTTGGCAATATTCAGAGTCCATTTACTATTTTTAAAAATTATGCTAATCAAATCATTTTTCCTATCAGAAAAATTGACTCGCTAGTTTTTCATATTTTTAACTTTTTGAGGTCTATTTGACATCGGTTTCACTTCAAATTTCAATTTCGGACTCACCATGACCCATACTTTCCGATAGTCCAATAAAATATTTTTAATTTTTGGGTGCACTTTTCGGCCCGAAAAATACTATTCACTGTCGGAAAATACTGTTCATGGCTAACCTGATATTGAAATCATTACATGCTTATAAGGAAGGAGAGGAATTTTTATGCTGAAAAAGAGGAATTATAGGCTACATTAAGAAGTCAAGAGGAAAAGTTTAGGATTCAAGAGAAAAAATTAAGGATTTAAGAAGAAAAGTTAAAGATTTAAGAGGAGACAATCATAAGTCAAGAAAATTTACTAAGGGATCAAGAAAAGGGCATTAAAAAGTTGAAATCTAAACTAGAACTCTTGAGTGTTTCAATTCAATTTCAAAGTAAAGGTAGCAAGGAGAAGGAAAGAAATCATTCATTAATGGTGGATAAGGAAGAAAATAAACAATTCATATATGAAGACAAGTTTTGTGATCATTTGGAAGGTGTGTTAAAACCTCTTATAGAGAATTTATCACCAAAGGAGCAAGAAAGGAAAATTCTCAGGTGGAGACACTAGATTTAGTCCGCTTAAAGGATTTATTTAGGCTATAAGAGCGAGTAGAGTTCGTTCTTAATAAGCCCAAGGAGGAGTCATATTTTATTGAAGATATGGAGTTTTCAGCTTTAGTAAACTATGATAAGTTTCTTCTACTAATGGGAGAAAACGAGGAACAAAGTTTCGAGAGACCCACATTTGGATCACAAGCTCGACCTCCCGATAGGAACTTTGAATTTTTAAGAGCAGTAATAAGGCAAGAAAATTATTTTCGAAGTCCAGCAGCCAATCGCGCTCTCGTGTGACCAACTGCCCAGCCAGCCACACTCTCGCGCATGCTGCCCCTTGCCCTCACGCGTCTGCGCATGCCTTCCAGCTTGCCCATATGCTCTAGCATATGCCATCACCTTTTGCCCTGCGCTCCAGCTCATGACAGTCCTCCCTCGCTTGTATGCCCGCATATGGTCCCTACCCCCATATGCCTCCATGCGCCCCCGTGCACAACACCTTTTTCCCACGTGCGCTGGCACATGCTGTTTGTTTCTCCTCCTTACGTGGCCATGCATGCCCAGGCCTTTTCCCATGTGCGGCCATGCCTATCATCTTTGCCCCCTTTATTTTCTGCTCACGCTGTCGCGCCTACCTTTCTTCCTCACATTGCACTCCCGCGCATCCTAGCCCTTCCTTTTGTGCAGTCGTGCACAGCATGGCCTTTTTCCATGTGCAACCATGCATATCCCTTCTACCCCTTCCCTTTTTCTTTTTTATATCGTCTCACTCACACACACTCACATCTACTCTGTCACTCACCCATATAATTTATCAATAACTCAAACACTAAAATACTCACTCAAGCACACATTTATGCTTAAGTAACTCAAATTTTGATTTTAGTTATGAATCACTTGCACATTTTCACTTGTGCTGAGTCTTTATTACGACATGGACTATTTTGATCATAACGTTTGCTATAAGTGTCTGATTGACTATTATAATATATTTTCGGAAAGCTGAATTCAAGATGGGCATTCATTACATAGGCTTTGCTCGACTTAATAGCTCGTTTCAAGCCCTAAATATGATATTTAAGCTTTCAATTTTTAGTTTGAAGTTTTAGGGGTAATTTTTATTAGTTTTTGATTTGCGCAATACTTCAATTTGCTTACTTAGATTAATATGCATAAATTGTGTGACTGTATTGTTCTTAAGTATAGGTTTGCTTAAAGTTTCATTTTGAATTAAGTTATTTTTATCTGCATTCTATTACTCTTAGCTACCTATTTTTTTTGGAATTGAACCTTATTATTGGCTTGAAATAGGTTGCGAATGCATTTATAATTGGCTTATTTTATTTTGTGCTTACCATGACCAATTAAAATCTTTCTTTTCCTTTTATTTAAGCCTAACCATCACCAATTCACTTTAAACTTGAGATTATGCATTCACACACTATCCATGATGTAAAACATTAAGCACTCAAGTACATTTGGCCTAGTGTCATCTTTTCACTTAGTTACCATGATTATTTAGCCTTGGTTCTTTGTTTACACTATCATTTTAAGTCAAGTATGCACTTGCTCTAGTTACATTTTTCTTTGGCACTTACTTATTCTTCAGAAATTGTGCAGTGAGCTTATACTTTTTGCTTAGCTGAGGAGAGCAAAAATTTTGAAGAGGGGGATAGAGCTCAGCTGAGCTAGATTTTAAAGATCAAATTAAGAGAGTTTTCTTGCCTTGCTCGGTTTCTTACTCATAAATTATTTTAGTTATTTTTATTTTATTTATTTATTTAATTAGTTAGTTTGGTTTTTAGTTTGCATGTTTGGTTTTTGTTTTACATGTTATTGAGTTTAGTTAATTCATATATCATATATTGTACATTTAGCTTAGTTTGCCCTAGTATTTTCTAAAAAATTGAACATATTGAACTTGAATTTGATGTGCAATGTTGTTTAAAATTCTTGTTTAGCATTAGAACATGTATGTTGTTTAATGAATTTTTAGCTAGTTTAAGTATACAACTTGGCTCATATTTGTTAGTTTCTCTCTTTTTAAGCACTTAAGATCAGTTTTAAACTTAAAAAAAATAATGCATTGAAATAGTTCAGTGATAAATTTTAGAACACTAGAACCTTCATCATCACCCTTCAAAGTATAAGAGCAACTCAAAACAAGCTAGAAAGTGATCTAGACAATATTCTTTTTGTTGAGTCATATCTTAACTTGTTTTCCTACCTTATATGCATATTTATCCCTTGTTGTTAGCCAATTTGAGCCGAATGAGGTATGTTTAATGCGTGCTGTATATATATTTTTCTTGTTACACTTATTTATTAACCATATAGCCTAAAAAAATTTTATCTTTTCTTCTATAATTGATCACTCTAGGATTGGATGGATTAATAGGAATTGGTTTTCTTAAAGGATGTAGTAAGACGTTTTTGATTTTATTATCAAGGGCTATTATTGAAGTCAAGTAAAAAGTAAACATTCCTTGTTATTACCCTTGTTATGACCCTTGTTATTATTGTATTGCCAACATTAAAGCTAGTATTGGAAAAAAAAGAGAAAGAAAGAAAGAAATATTACAATAAAGCTAACATATATATATGGCAAAAATCTTAAGTGTGGGGTATTTTATAAGGGAAATCAATTATGACTTCTTTTAAAAAGGGGATGAATTGTGAATGTAAGAGAGTTTCAATTGTTATTTCTCTTATTAGTACTATAAATGTAAAGGGTTGAGCAAGTTTGGCTAGGTTTTTTTATTGTTAAAGTTAATGGGATGAACAGTTAGAATTATTAGTCTATTTTATCTTAAAGTGGCTATTCTTGTTGTTGATCTTTTATCTATTCTTTGATAACCAATACCTTAGCCCCATTACAACTTTTAAAATACCTAAGTGATTCAAAATTTTGTTTTTGAGTTGTTTAGCGGAGATGACCTTCAGATTTTGATACTAAAGGAGAGGCCTATGGTGTTTCTAGAGTTTCAAGTGTGAAACCATTTGTATACTTATGTGTACAATCCTTTTAAGCTTGGCTATGAATTTGTATTGGTGTTTAAAATATTAAAAAATGCTTAAAATATTTTGGTCATGCACACACACAAAGAAATGAACTCATATTATCTTGGTTGAATTTATTCTAGTTGAAAATTTTATCAAGTGTTCTTGTTAATTGCTAAGCTTGATTTTAAAATACATGATTCTTTGTTTAATTTTGATTATTTTGAGGAGTTGGATTGTTCTAATTGCTCAGGGTCGAGCAGTATCATCAAAGTTAACACCCAACAAAATGTTAGGAAATAAATCTAACATTTTAATGCCCAAAGTAGAGATTAGCGTTCTGGACATCACTTTTAGTTATATCCCGATTAGGTGTTTCTTATAATTAAATTTTTATTAATAGTCCACTACCTGCCTTCTTATACATGCATTGCAATTAATTAAATAAACATTTCAAGCATATAAGAAAGAGAGAGAGAGAGAGATAAAGCAATAAATAAAAGAAAACTATTTAAATTATTACATAAACAAATTATCTAACATAAAATAAAGATAAAAAAAAATCATACATAAATCAAAATTTTTATTTAGGTTGAAAATATTGATTTTCTCATGCATATTTTAAAAAAACTATTTTCCTTGCCATATGATTTTAGGCTAAAAATTTGGACATCAATCCATTTTATTACAAAAACCCAATTAATTAGTTAATAAAAATAATTTTAAGTTGATTTTATTTTAATGTGCCAAAAATCATTTTATTACTACCTATAACATTCCCAAATAAACAATAAAATACAAAGGAAATAAATCTAAATAAATAAAGATAAATAAGTAAAATGCAGGAAATAAAGTCTAGCAGTAATGCACACCCTCCAAAGTCTCCATAAGCCCACTCAAGTAAAATTAATTGCTCACAAACACAAAAGAGAATAAAAAGGTTAGCATTTATGACAAATAAAATAAATATTGAAATCAAAATAAATGTATATGCATGAAAAAGTGTCAAAATGATATGCAAAAATATAGCCAAACCTGCAAATAATCTTAATATGAAAAATAAAGTCAAAATATGAATAAAATGCTAGAAATAAGGCCATGGACAGTGAAACATACATGACGGACGGCCAAGGAAGCAAGGGTGACGGGATGGAAAGAAGGTCAGGTTGTGTCCTATCGGTCGTTATGACCGATGGCTGTCGGTAAGGCCTTCTTCCAGTCTATCATGCCATAAACAGATGGGAAGATGTAAAAAGCAGTAAACATAATGAAATCATATAAGACTTATTTTGAATACCTAACCTATACTCTAATCATGCCAAATCTAATTTTAAAACATCAAAATATATTTAAAATATGGGGCAACAGTAATTAAAATACAAAATAAAATCTAATTAAGAAATTTCAATATGCATCGATGGAAGATCAAAACCTATTCATGCCATTCTACACTGTAAGAAAAATCCTAATTTTCAACGGAAAAATATGTATTACGACGGAATGACAAATTCGTCGTAAATAATGGAGGAATATTTTTTCGTCAAACTTTTTCGACGAAAATTAGCGACGAAATCAAAAATCCGTCATTAAATTGATGCCAATATTACCGGCTAAAATTGTACACAAAATTTATCGATAGAATAAACATTCCGTTGGTAATTTCCTTACAGAATCACCATTTCATAGGTAAATTACCTATGAAAATTAAATTTCATTGGGAAATTACCGACGAAATATTATTCCGTAGGTAAATTAGCACCATGGCTAAAATTGTACACAAAATTTACCGACGGAATAATATTCCGTTGGTAATTTTTCAACGAAATTGCCATTCCGTGGATAAATTACCTAAAATTGAATTTCTGAAGTCAATAATAATAATAATAATAATAATTCATAATGAAAAAATAAATTAATTAGTAAAATTTAAAATTTCAATTTTGAGACCATTCAGTATTTATATATTAAAAAATTCACTATGAACTATTAAAAATAATAAAAAAAATTCTCTCTCTTCTTAATTCGGTTTTTGCTCTTTTTTCGTTCAACTCCGGCATCGGGAGGTGACGTGGGTGGTACCGTAGGACTCCTGAAGGCGAGGCGAAGCTCCGGTGTCCTCCGTTCCTTCCCTTTTGCCGTCAATGGGCAGATCGGAATGGAAGGTATCAGGTGATTCAAGTATGCGTGTGTCGGTTCATCTGCGTGTGCGGGCGTGTGTTTGTGTGCATATCTATCTTTTTATCTGTGTTTATTTGATTTCTTAATCACTAATTATGGGTGGATTGGAAATTAGGTCTGGCTGATGACGATAATTATCATGAGTATTGTCGTGTCTTAGGACGTTTCAGAGTGAACTATCAGGTAATTTATCAAATACTACTTTTTTTCTGTTTTTAGTTTCATTGTCATTTTAATTGGTGAATTTACTGTGTGTTTTAGGTATTTTGATGATTTTAGAATTAAAAGTTGGCTTTGAATTGAAACTGGAAGAGAAAAACAAAATTCTTTGAAAGCTCTAACATTTTTCTAAAACATAAAAGGAGGTAAGAGTGATTTGATTGACATTATTCATTTTTTCATTGTTTTGTTCTTCAATTGTCTCACCGTTTCCTTTTTTTTTTCAATTTTCTTAAATTCACTTTAGATTTTAGGTTAGTTAACAATTAACTTTCAAACTCCTAATCTATCAAATAACATTAACAACAATATCATAATTGTAAGATAAATAATTAATTTTTGTGGGATGATATTTAGATACTCTAGTATCCTTTATATTATTTAATTGGTATATTTGCCAGAGTTCATCAACGTTTATAGGTCTATTTGGTTTTGCTTAATTTTCTTTAATTTCTTTATAAATTCCGATTACCTGCTAATTAAAATATATATAAAGTTGCATTTTTCACAAATTGATGTAATTTAATACTCGAAATTGAAACTTAAACATAAAACTGTGACAGCAGATTTCCTGAAGATTATTATGTCACGTTGAAAAATTATTATGTTTTAAAGTTTTCATGGTATATTTTGTGAATTTGTTCAGTGGCGATCAGAATGAGTTATTTCTCACCACTCAAAACACAAAATAGGCAAAAAGGAGGTCATTTGAAACTTTTGTCTCAACTTGCTCAAAAATTTAAGAATTGAATTATTTGTAATAATTACTCAGTTATAGACAATGTTTTCATAAGCGGCTCGAAGATCGACTCGGTCTACCAACTGAGTCAAGAGTCAATTGGTTGGATTGGGTTGACTTTGAGTTTTTATTTTTATTAAATATAATTATTTATAAAAAAATAAAAATATGATATGTCAAAATAAATTGAAAAATTTATTAATTAATAAATATCAATGTAAAAATATTTAACATCAATGTGCAACATATCCACCATGCATCATCTATATAACATATTTATAAATTCTTGATCTATTGCGGTACTATTCACACTTTTAGGGTTGTTGGAGCTTACAAAATATTAATTTATTGTTATTCTTAATATTATCATTTTCTTGAAGTCCTTTATTAATTGTGCTTATGGCATCTTTGACAGTCCAATTAAAATGCTACACATTCATTCTTCTTATTGTCGTTTTTCATTTTCTTTTATTATTTTTTTCATTCATCATTTTGCATTTTTGCATTAATTATTTATATTTAATTCTTTCAATACATGTTGGTCTGAAATGGATGCAGAGAAAGGGAAGAAAAATTAGGGATTTAGGGTTTATTTCTCAAAATGCAAATTTTTTGGTTGAACCGGAATCCAGTCCGAGTCACTGAGTTTCAGTTCAACCCGATTTTTTCCGAGTCAATTAGATTTTTTATACTTTTCGATTTTCATGTTGAATCGACTCAAATTGCTTACCGAATCACTGTCCAATCGGTCCGACCGCCCGAGTCAACCCGAGTTTAATAACCATGGTTATAGATATGTTTCTTTCCATTCTGGTGATCTTTTTTAACTAGAGGATCTTATAAAATGCTTCAAAAAATCATGTTATAGATATGTTTCTTTCCTATTCTATTTTTCACCTAAGCCCCTTTTTTTCAATATCTAGATCTAATCCGTATTATAAACTTTGATTTTTTTTATTTTATGTAGTTTTACCTTGGCAGGGATACCAAGTCTGTCCATTTGTTGACTTGAACAAAATGTGCCATTGTGGTTGTTTTTCTGGTCACCATTATCTTACATTTATGGGCCCAGACACCAAAATATACTTGTATATACTTCTATTGTGTTGAATTGCATTCATCTTTTTCCTGTTTCAATTGTCACCAGGAAAACCTAAATTTAATTTCTTTTTGCTATGTCCATTTACTCTGGTTTCAAACGTATGGTTATAGATGCTTACAATTTATATTTATGGGAGTAAGTACACTATAATGTTGAATCAGTAACATAAATCTCAGTACCTTTGAAAGTTTTAGTGAACATGATATCTGAAAGGAAAACAGAGCAAGCGAAGCAAATTTGTATGTACTGCTTCTACATTCTTCATCTTCTATCGTTCTTAGCTGTATTAATACAATCTGTATGATTTTTCAGTGAATATTTATATAAATTAATGACTCATCATGCCATGAACTAGCTTTAATCCAGTTTAACGGAGAACTGGTCATGAAATCAATCCTTTTCGACGTTGAAAAAGTTGATTGTCTTGGTACAGAAACTAGTAAACAAAAGCAAGCAACCATGGATTTTACAGCCCTCAAAGGCTCGATGGCCTCTAAATCCTTCGATAAAATTTCTATTATCTGCGATGAACTCATACTCAAGGCAATGTTTCTTCTTCCTACTATCTCTCTCTCTCTCTCTTTTCCTCATTGCATTTCTCTGCTTTCTCATACTCTATTGTCAAGTATTATTGCTGGTCGTAACAATTTTTTTTTTTCTCAGGTGGCAACAGAGGATGTTCCATTTCAGGACGAATGGCCTTATTCATCTTCTAGGACACATTTATGTGAATGATATGTAAGTTTATTGATAATCTTAGGAATTATATTTTTTTCTCCTGTTAGGTAGTGATTATTTCAGTTGGAATTGAAATTTATATTAGTCATTTCTCGCTTAACTTGTTTTTCTTCCACCCACCCCAAAGATCTTGAGTTCTCATGTTTTCCTTTTATTCCAGTAATTCAGAATGGGTGTTCTTCAATTTTGGATTTTCGATTTGAGTCTCTTGCTTCTTTTTTGCACTGTTATTGAAGATTTAAGATTTTAAGTTGAGATCCATGGACTTGTTTGTCTTGTCTGCTTTTATGGGTTCTAATGCAGCTTAGGGGTTTCATGTGTTGACCAATGATCATGCAGTAATAGTGCTAGATTCCGCTGGAAATCAGTACCTTCAGCCGTCAAAGAAAACAAACCAGAATTGGTGGCAGTGTGGGCAATTGGTCAGAGGTTATGGACGCGTGACTATGATGGGGTGCATGAGGCTATTCGTGGTTTCAATTGGAGTCAAGAAACTCTGATTCTTGTTGCTGCTTTCTTAGGCAAGTTTTGATATCTCTTGTTAATTGCAATTTGATACTATTGTTGTTTGGTATTGGTTGCTAAACAACTTTTGAGTGTCACTGTATTTTGGATTTCATGAATGCTTATGGAATAAATTGATGTTCATATTGAAACACTAGTTGTAATATAAAAATTTCCATTCTTTGATCATCCAACACTCTTGCCGAATCACCAACCGGTCAATTTATAATATGGGATAGGATATATTATTGTTTTATTGATATATCATTTATAATGAAATGGCCATTCTCAATTCAATAGAATATGCCACTCACCACTTCTTTAGAAGGTAATTTCAAATTAAGTATGAAAAGCTACCATATCATCTCAAATACTGCTTAGATTACTGTATGTATGAGAATGAATGGTAAATACTGATCTTAGCTAATTATTAAATAATTATTAAAAATATATAATATTTTTAGTGACGGAACAGTGACGGTTACTTTCGACGTAAATTTGTTTAGCAATATGCAAGTTTACTGACGAAAATATACTACTGTCGTTAAATTTGCCTATGGAATTTTTAATTCCGTCGGTACAATTGCCGACGGATAATATAATTCTGTTGGTAATTTTAACGATGGAAACTATTTTCGTCAGTAAATATGACGAATGATGATATTTTTCGGTCTACACCTCCTGACGGAATTAGTGACGTTCAATATTTACTGTCGGAAAAGTTCCATTGGCAAAAGTGCCTACAACCGATTCTCCTTCGCTATTTTTTGTCGCTAAATTCTGTCGGTAATTTTATTTTCCTACTGAAATTTACTCAATTCCGTTAGAAAATTGAATTTTTCTTGTAGTGCTACTCATGTTATCATACAGAATATTTATGGTAAAATACTGAAATAACATTTAATTAAAAATAATCATGGCATAAAAATAAAAATAAATAGATAATAATTTCACATAATGAATTAATGTATCTACATTGCAATTAATTTATTATTAATATAAAATTAAAATGACAACCTAGAATATTATCCTCGGTTGTTTTTTTAGAAGGTTAAAAACTATGCTTTAAGTTCCTTTCCGATTGATTTTCACGGTTGAAAAATAATAAAAAATATTTTTTTGTTATGAAAAGATGTAATGGAGCCTTTTATTCTCAAGAGATAAAAATTAATTTTTTATTCTCAGGAACCAATGGCTACCTCTCTAAAATTCATAAATTGAAAAAGATGAGTTTTTTAGCCACCAAAGAAAGAAAAAGAATAATCTCCCAAAACCCTAAGGTTTTTTCCTATTTAATTGAGGGAGCTTTTTTTTGAGTCCCATTAAAACTCTTATTTTTAAGATTTAAAATCCTGATCTAATCCCAAAAGATCATATCAGATTTGAGATAAAATTTTCCTAAAAAATCCCCCTTTCTCATTCAAAAAATGTAAAAAGTAAATCTGAAAATTGTGAGACCGACGAGCAGGGTGTCTGTCACCACAGACCGGCAATGATAGGTAGGTAAGGTGTCTGTCACTATAAACGGGTATCTATCAACAAGAAAAGGTAATTTTTGCCATTAAAACCCCGTTTTAGCTTCCAAAAAAAGCAAAAGGACAAATCCCCAAAAAACCTAAAACAAAACTTTGTAGAAATCAAAGATAAAACTCAGAGTTTCATTCTCTGTCCGTAAAACGAACAATGCTTCCTCATCTAGTAATTCTAATCTGGGCTGCCTTGGAATCCGATATCTATAATATTGACAACAGAAAGACCACTACTGATTTTGCTATTTATTTAGGATCTAATATTGTTTCTTTCTCTTCAAGAAAATAACATGCTATTTCTCAATCATCTATTAAAGTAGATTATAGAGCTTTAGTTGTTGTGGTTTTTGAGCCTCAATGGCTTCAAATCTTGCTGCATGAAATTGGGTTTTGGTTGCCTCCTTTTGGGTTATACTATGACAATTTGAGAGCTACTTATTTAACTCTCAATCATGTCTTTCATAATTATAGCAAACATTTGGAAGTTGATTTCCATTTTGTTCATGATCTTATTTTTAAAGGTATTCTTAAAGTTCTCCGTCTTTATACAACATGGCAAATTATGGATGTGCTTACTAAGGGCTTTTGAAGCAACACTTTGCATGGTTACATGACAAGTTAGCAGTTGTTCTCGCCCTGTTCAATATGAAGGAGGGTAAGGAATTTTGTTATATAGGTAGTTTGTATTCTTCCTATCGCATTTTCCTTATTTACAGCTTTCTTATTTTGCATAAGTTACGGGTTTTCCTAATTAGTTGTAATTGTACCTCTTGCTGTATGTATTCATATTTCATGTTACATATTAATAAAAGTCAAGGAACAAATAATCCTTTCGATATAAAATTTGGGAACCTAAGTCTTTGAAAACTAGTGTTACTTTATGAGATATTTGTTTAATTGGCTTTCATTTATTAAAAGTTCTGACTTCAGAAAACATTAATGTTGCTTTCTTTTGGATCATTTGTTTGATATCTTGATGGTTTGGAATAGTAACCTAACTAGATGGCCTAGTTCACTGCTTTTAGATCATGCACGTCCTGCACCTTAGGTTTTAAGTCACACAACAATAGTGGCTCCTGACCTGCTAGGCATTTTCACAAACAATTTATGAGGATAATATTTTTCATAAAATTCAGGCATTCGATAATGAAATAGAAAAGTGATTGGAAGAAAGGAAAGGATTTGGAAAAAAGAAAGGAAATGAGAGTTGAGAAGTATAGTTAAAACGAGTTTTGGTTTGAATGTAAAAAGAAGTAAGAGATGTAAGCTCTGTGTAATGGCCTCAACACCGAGTCAGCCGTTAACAGTACTTTTTGATAATGAATAGTATTTCCCGGACCTAAAAGGACACCCTAAAGTTAAAAATATTTTATTGGACCGTTGGAAAGTATTGGTCATGGTGAGCCCGAGGTTGAAATTTGAAGTGAAATTGAGATCAAATGGACCTCCAAAGGTCTAAAATACGAAAAGCTAGCGAATCAATTTTCCTTGTAGGGAATGAGACTTGATTTTTCATAAATAATTAAAAATAGTAAACGAACTCCAAAAATTACCAGATTTTGCATGCCTACATGAATTTTTATGTAGAATATTTTGGTGATAAGAATTAAATTTTTCGGGGATACCGACAGTTATCGAATCGGACCGATAAGTTTGAATCGAACAGATAATAGACTCCGATTGAGCCAAAAATTTGCTTACTAGCTATTTTTGATGTGATGAGAGTGATAAAATTATTTTTGAATTAATTTGAAGGCTGAAAGTGGGAGAAATTTGATTGGGCCTTAAATGACCTAAAATGGGCCTTAATGTTTAAATGGGCAAAGCCCATTGATCAAGCCCACTTTTGGGCCCATTAATAGGTATATATAGGGCTAGAAATCTGGAGACTTTTTCAGATTTTACCAGCTCTTTCTCCCTTTCCTTGTGTTGGCTGAATCATTGCTTCTCATTTTCTCTCTTTGATTCTTCTTCTTTCAGTCCAAATCTCCCATAATTTCCAACATAAAAGATGAAGTTCCATCTCCTAGTGGCCTCAATCAAGTAATTTGAGCAAAGAAAGGCAAAAAATCAAGTGGAGAAAGAAAAAGGGGTAAGATAGAATTTAAGAAATTAATTAATTTTAATTGGTTATTTAGTGTTTTTTCATAGTTTTTGAGATTTAAAAGCTAATTATGAGATTAAATTTTGCATATGAGGACAAAAAATTGAGGTTAGGAGATCTTGTTTGGCTGGCCATGCATGGTGAGGAGGAGAAAGGCAAGTTTACAAGTGGAGGAGCAAGGGAAAAGAGGCTTTAGGCACCCTTAAGCAAGGAAAATTGTAAGTGACTACAAAATCCTTTAATTTTCCTTTTATTGTGAATTAATTTCATTTATGTAACTAGGTTAAAAATTGTTAAAGTTGTTAATTGATGAAACTGGTTTAGGATAAACGAAATTGGACATTAGAGAAGATGAAATGAAAGCTTAAATGGAAGAAAGAAAATTTTTAGGAGGGTTTTCTATAGTTGGCCAAAATTCTCTCTAAAGAAAAATGAAGAAATTTTGCATGAACATAGTTTATGTTAGCCTAACTTAATTATAGAAATAATAATTTGTGTCCATGAATTTTTATTGAATAATTGAAATTTATTTTGAAATTTTTAAGCCTATGTAACGTGTATGTATATAGTGAAAATTGTGAAATATTATGAAATAATTGATAATTTTAGTAGAAAATGATAGTAAATAATACATAATGTATAAATAAATTTTATTGAAATTTATTGAAATTATTAGAATTTTACTGAAGAATAAATGTGAATATGTATAAAAGAAAATATTGAAATAGTAATGAATAATTGCATAAAAACATGAAAGAAAGGGAATTAATATGAAATTAATTCACAGTCAATAAAAAAGAAATAAAAAGTCAACCGATGAATTTTTCGGAATAATTAGTAAGCTATGAAAAGCAATAAGAATAATAAATTATTGATAAATAATTCATAAAATGACTAAAAAATATGGAAATTATAAAATAATATGTATGCAAATTTTCATGAAATTTATATGCTTTACTGGAATATTTTTGAAATAAAATATTGATTACGTTTAATTAAAAATATTGAATTCTTAAGAAATAATTCAATAAATAAGTACGTGATGATAAACAAATGTAAAATAAATTATTTCAGTATAAAAACAAATGAAAAAATCAATTTATGCATTTTCAGAAAATAAAATAATGAATTATATCAATATAATTCATAATTGTTCAAAAAGTTGTAAAATAAATGTTTGACTAATTTATCAAAATAAATTAGTCAATAAAAAGTATTAAAATGGTGAATTATTATAAAATAATTCAGTAATAGTTGGCATATCCGAATGATAAAAATTTTGGGCAGAAAGAAAAATCGTCAAAAAGTTAATCACTGAATTATTAAGAGATAATATACATAAAATTACATAAAAAGAATAAAAGAAATTGTGAATTATAACATTATAATTCATAAAGTGTATAAAAGACTGAAAAACCTCAAGTGTCCGAGTGAATTATTGAAGAATAATTCACAAAAGTGACTTAAAAAAATAAAATGAAAGAAAGAAAAAGCTACTGAATAGTCAAAAGCACCAAAAGAGTGCGATTGATAAAAATGTATTGTATTAAGAAATAAAAGAAAGAAACTAAAGATTTTTTAAATGTTTAAAAATTATTTCAAATATGATTGATTGTTTTGCCCTTAGCGCTAAGCAGGTAATGATATTCTCGTTTAAGATATAATTGGCTAGCCATAGGGACTCCCTATACCGCGGTGCAAGTCATGGCGACTTGCTTTGCTATGGATAGGATCTTTGATCTCCATAGTTTCAGTATTTTCAGTAAAAATGGAAGTAAAATATTTTTCGAGAAATGGTCCCTTGGGGATCACTTCTCTCTCAGTGCGACCTTTGGGTACAGTCCTGCGTATCCTTCTTGAGAATCCTGTTATATTGCACTAGGGGCGTATTGTAACGAAATAAATCAATATTGCTTAAATAAATTGAATATAAAAAGTTATAAACGAAAAATGATTTATCTAGAAGAAAATAAAAAGTTGAAATAAAACTGTAAGGTTTTCCAAAAAGTGTGATCAATAAGAAAAAGAAAAAGAAATGTTTTATAAGAATAAAATGATAAATAGAGATTAAGTTAAGCTTTTATAAAGAAAAATGATTTAAAATGTATTTTTACATGAAAAGATAAATTTAAATTAGTTGGTATTTCATGTACCAATTATTAATTTGAAAAGTAACAAGTTTGAAAAATAATATTAATTTACTATTTAAAGTTAAAAAGTGATGACAATGCCCTTAAATGAAATCTTATGCCTAAATAATGTATTTCTGAAAGAAAAGTCAAATGAAAAGTAAAACGATAAAAAGACACGTAATTGTTCAATTGGGAAAAACAAAAGATTTAAAGTCCTAAATAAGTATTTGAACATGGTTAAATGTATAAAAAAGGAAATAAAGATTTGAATCAAAGTGTTCCAAAATAACTATATCATTATGCAATAAAGCTTAAAAGCCTTTAAATAGTAATGTGTTGATTAGTTTAAAGGTTAAATTAAAATAAAAGAATAAATAGCAAGAATTGTAATTATAGTACATATTGGATAACTGAACAATAAATCAAGGAATAAAATAGTCTATAATTTGGTACCATTAAAGACATGAGTACCAATATATATCGTTAAATGAAATGATAGTTATATCGTTGTGACTGAAAATATAAAACAAAAGTTAAGAAAAAGTAAAAGTTATAGTAAAGAACAAATGTAAAAGTAAATGTTAATCCGAAATTGATTCACTTAAGAAATTAGTGTGAAGTAACGTTGAAAGATTGAAAACCAAATAAAAATAATTACCAAAATGTGGGTTAATAATGAAATTAATGTTAATAGAAGTAAAAGAAAATGTTTAATGAAATAAGAATAGTATAATCTATGTAATTATGCTTTATTTGGAAAATTCTAGGATTAATAGTCATCACTGAGCATATCTAGTGCTCAGCACGTAGTGTTTACTGCGTGCAGGTTATGAAGTGTTGCGGGAGCATAATACACAGTGAAACAAGATCGGTAAAGAAGAAATAGTGCAAGTGTGAGTTGTATATTGGCATGTATATACGTAGATAATAAAGGTAAAAGTTTAATCTGTATTTTGATTATTTTTATGATTATTGATGAGTGAGTGTTTGGTGCAAGAGTTTGCATGAATTCATTTAGTGTCTGCTTAATTGTTTACAAGGTTATCGATTGATTAGAAATTTTGATGTAAAGGTATTTAAAGTGTATCAAAATGGATCGGTGAAAAAAAAACTTACTATTTTTGCTATCTTTGTTTCGAAAAAGACTGTTTCGTAAAGGGTGTGACACTCTGCTACTGCTATAGTAGTTAGAGAGAAATTTCTCGCAAATAGAATCGAAGAAAGAACTTTTTTTTCACTGTTAATTTCTAAAATACAAAGAAGAGAGAGAAAATGTGGCAAAAAGAGAGGAGTTTTTTCAGCTAGCCATTTAAAAAAAGTTCTCTATCTGGAGGTTTAAAGAAGAAAAGAAGCCATCATCATGCATTTAGAAGGTTGTGATCCTAAAAATCGTAAATATTACATCATTCTCTTATTTAGGAGGTTGACTTATATGGTTGTGCTTTTTGTTTGTTCATTATTGTTTTTTATTTTCAAGGAAGACATATTTTAGAATTTCAAAAGAAATAAAGTCATGATTTAGTATGACTTGCTATCGGATGGGCATACCATATCATCCAATATGGCGGATGTATCAAAAGATATCCCCAAAATAACATATTTTTCTATTTATTAAAAATAATGATTGTATTGATCAGTGTCTAGCAAGTGTACTAGATCAGCTAGTAATATAGGAAAATATATATTAAGACCTCAAATATCATATCCAAGAGAACATGGATTGCTAAGAAGAATATATATGTATGAATTAAATTAATCTGAGATTGTTTTCCAAATATTTTTTATTTAAAGGCAAAAATTAAACTAAATAAACAATTAAACAACACAAAAACTAAAATTAAACCAACATGAATTAAAAACAAAATAATAACTAAAATTCTCTTGCTAAAGGAACTATCCACCTTAACTTTCATTGTGATGACTTAATTTCAATAGGAACATCAGTGATTATGGAAAAACTAGTAATAAAACCAGATATCTCTATGCAAGAATACCATTCTTAGTATTAAACTCATAGATAAATGTAACACCCATACTATACCCATTACTGTTCCCACTAACCATAAGAGACTTCGACCAGCCAAAAGTCGATTTTTTTTTTCATTTTTTTCTTCTACTAATCACATTCTTCCATCTAATGCCATAACTTATTAAATTCTTACACAAGTCAAACTTTTAAACTAGTTTGCCGATGACCTATAACTATCTAATATTACTATTCATTTAATAAAATTTTGGCAATATAACGGCTGTTTAATCAACTAGCCCCCTTAAAATTCAAACAATCCACAGCCTCTTAGAGGTACAATAATATACAACATCATATATACCCATTCATTTTCTTTTCATCATCCTTCTCAAGCACACTAACATACATCCCATCTTAAATCTATAACTTAACTTCTCCATACATATACAAGCCATCAAAGATTGCAACCCAAACTTAAACATTCTTACATAAATAGTTACAAATACATATATCCAGAGGTATAAAATACATATATACATGCCATCAAAATATCTATTCCTAATTAAAGAAATCCTTCAATGTGTACTCCTGCTCCCGATCATCTGTACCTGCACGCAGTAATTTCTATGTGCTGAGCATTAAATATACCCAGTGGTGACTAACAATCTTATCATTTCCTATAGCTTACTTTCTCTGTTTAAGCGAAGCATAACTAATAATTTTATTTGAGGCAATTTATGCAAAAATTGTTTACTTAATATTAAAGGGATTATTTTAAATCTTATTCACAATATTACCCATTTGACACTTACACTTTGCTCAACTTATTAATTTAATCTTAATTTAAAACTTTTAGCCAATCCCAAGGGAACTTAATGCTCTGCCTTCACCTGCTGACATATCAAACATTTGCTCACAAATTCAATCACATCTCGTTTCATACCTGGCCACCAGTAGTAACCTTTCAAATTCTGGTACATCTTGTTACTTCCAGGATGCATGGCATAAATGCTATGGTGTGCTTCTGTCAGAATACTTTTCTTCAGTTCTTCCTAATCGGGAACAAAAAGTCTTTTCTTATAGTAAAAACTTTCATCGTCGTTCATTGAGTAATCACCTTCACTGCCATTTTGAAGCTTGTTTATGATTACTATGAGTCGATCATCATTCTTCTGAGCCATTTTCACTTGATACACAAAGTCTGATTTAGCTTGCATTTCAGCTATTAAAGCTCCATCTAACGCCAAACTCAAACTGACATTCATTGCCCGAAGAGTTGCAAACATTATTATCAATCATTTACACTTACCAATGTCTTATACTTATTCATTCAAAAGCATTAATATTACTTGACATAAATTTTTTGCTAAGTGCATCAGCTACTACATTAGCCTTTCCTAGATGGTAGTCGATATAACAGTCATAATCAATAATTAACTCCAACCATCGTCTATGTCTGAGATTGAGTTCTTTTTGGATAAATAGATATTTCAAACTTTTGTGGTCTGAATAGATGTAGCATTTCTCTCCATACAAATAGTGCCTCCAAATTTTCAATGCAAACACAGTGGCTACCAACTCTAAGTCATGAGTAGGATAGATTTTCTCATTAGTTTTGAGTTTTCAGGAGACATAAGCAATCACCTTGTCTTCCTGCATCAGAATACAGCCTAATTCATTTTTGGAGGCATCATTGTAGATTATAAAATCCTTGCCTAACTCAGGTTGAGTGAGGATAGGAGCTTCTATCAACATGGTCTTAAGCTTCTCAAAGCATTCTTGGCATTTGTTAATCCACACAAATTTAGCATTTTTCTACAACAGCCATGTCATAGGACTGTAACGGTGAATAAACCTTTGATGAATCTCTTATAATACCCAACCAGTCCCAGAAAATTTCTCACTTTAGTCATATTTTTTGGTGGCTTCCACTGAAGGATTGCATCAATCTTCGAAGGATCCACTTTAATACCTTCTGCTGATATCACATGTCCCAAAAAAGATACCTCATTCAGCTAAAAATCACATTTGCTGAACTTGGCATACAGTTGCTTTTCCCTCAGAGTCTACAAAATAATCCTCAAGTGTTTATCACGATCCTTCGGTGTCTTGGAGTACATCAGGATGTTATCAATGAAGACCACCACAAATTGATCTAAATAAGGATAAAAGACCCCATTCATCAGATCCGTGAAATCAATTGATGCATTTGTAAGCCCAAATTGTATGACCAGGAACTCATAATGGCCATACCTAGTACAAAAAGCAGTTTTAGGCATATCAACTTCCTTTACCCCCATCTGGTAGTAGCCTGATCTCAGATCAATCTTTGAGAAAATACCCGCTCCTTTAAGCTAATCAAATAAGTCTTTAATTTGATAAAGGGGATATCTATTCTTTATAGTCATCTTGTTCAGTTGCCTATAATCAATGTACAATCGGAGAGTACCATCCTTTTTCTTTACAAACAGGACAAGTGCTTCCCAAGGACAACTGCTGGGCCTAATAAATTCTTTATCAAGCAACTCCTGTAACTGAATCTTTAATTCTTTTAACTCTGTAGGTACCATCCTACAAGGAGCAATAGAAATAGGAGCAGTGCCAGGAGCAATATCAATGGAGAATTCTATCTCTCTGTCAGGTGGTAAGCCTGGTAGCTCATTTGAAAATACATCGTTGAACTCCCTGACAGTAGGCACTTTTGATACCTTTAAGCTGTCTTTCTTTGCCTCTACTACATAACACATGTAGGCTGCACATCCCTTCTTGATCGGTCTTTTAGCAACAGTAATTGATATCACATCAAACAGAAAATCAAATCTCACACCTACAAATGTGATCTCCTCATCATCTCAAAGCTTTAAGGTAACTCTCTTCTTTCTGCAGTCAACAGTCGTTTGGTGGGCGAATAGCCAATCCATCCCCAGAATCAAATCGAACTCCCAAAAAGGCAACTTAATCAGATTTGCCAGGAATACATATCCCTGGATGCCAATAGGACACTGTCTATACATTTTGTTAACCACTACACTATGCCCCAGAGGATTTCTCGCCAAGATATTATGGTCCAAACAAGCCTCTTTCATCCCTTTATCTCGTGCCAAAGCAGTGCTAATGTAGAAGTATGTGGAACCAGGATCAATCAATGCATGTACGAAATCAGATAACGGGAGAAATTTATCTACTATCACATCGGGAGCATCCTCCTTTTCTCTGGCCCTGACGATATAAGTTTATCCCATAGCTCGCCTATGACCTTGTGATGTCTGACCAACTATTCTGAAAACTGAAGTATTAGGGGCGACTTCCTTACCATGGCTTCATGGTGCATATGAACTTGTACCAGATACTGGTGAGGTGGCTAACGCAGTCTATAACATAGGATAGTCTTTAAGCTGATGGTCTCTGGACCCACGCCTAAAACAAGCTCCTATCAGAAGTCTACACTCCTCAGGATACGTCTTGCCACAGTGATCACACAGTGCTGCTAACCCACTATCTCTTCCCTGAGGTGTGCTAGACATTGAAGTCCCTATAGATTTGCCACAGGATACACTACCCTGTCCCTAATTTGCTGGTGGATGGTCCTTAGGTGCCTGTGATCCCTTTTGTTTTTCCCCTGTCCAATCTTACCATTATTCTGTCCCTGCTCTCTCTTCTATTGAAATCGAGACTGTCTCTCAGCTTGCTCAGCTTGGGTAGCTTCTAACTTAATAGCTGCTTCAATCATAGATTGAAGATCAGGGTATCTGAGCTCTAATGATCTTCCTTAGCTCAGTGTGCAATCCTCTCTCAAACTGTTGACACAATCTCCCTTTTGTAGCCTAGATCTCATCAAGATAAGCGCTCAAACTCTCTGTCATGCTCTGCCATGGTACGATTCACCCCTCTCAATCTCCAGAAAGCATCATGCATTGAGATTTTATATTCAGACCCAATGTATTTCTTCTTAAACTGATCAACAAAAAACTTCCAGTTCAGATGGTCTGCTGGAGTATGTCTCCTAACTGAGTCCCACCAGATAAATGTTGGACCCTGAAGCAAAGCAACTATGCCCTCAAATTTTTCCAGGGAATTGTGGGTGATCTCAAACAATCTCTTTATCTTAAACAACCATTTTTCTACTACAGCAGGTGTCAAAGGGTCACGTCCTGAAAAATCTTCAGCCTCAAGTCTTTTTAACTGCTCCAAAATAGGTTTTCTTCTAGGTGAAGCAGGCGAAACCTGTAATACTACTGCTGAAGGTTATACCTGGGCAGTCTGTAATCTGTATTGAAAGTAATTAGATATCAATTGAGGAAGTCCAGCTGGTGAGAAGGAGGGGGAGATGCTACTGGCAGAGGAGCTTGTTGTTGAGGAGCCTCATGTTGTCCAATATTACTTGAGGCCTTACTCCTGTTATCTCCTGCCTCACAGCCTTGATCAGCTGGCATCTTTTCATTATAAAATAGAAAGGAGCAAGTACATATTAATCTCAAAACACCTTCTCCAAAACCAATTGGCATGTATATATATAGATAATCAATCATTAATACCCACTTCGATCTTAGAACCGCTTAAACTACTGTTCTGATACCACTTAAAGTAACACCCATACTTACCCGTTACTGTTCCGACTAACTATAAGCGATTCCAAGCAGCCAAAAGTTAGAATATTTTTTTTTCATTTTTTATTCTACTAATCACATTCTTTTGTCTAATGCCATAACTTATTAAATTCTTACACAAGTCAAACTTCTAAACTAGTTTTCCGATGACTTATAACTGTCTAATATTACTATTCATTTAATAAAATTTTTGCAATATAACAGCTATTTAATCAACTCGTCCCCTGAAAATTCAAACAATTCATAGCCTCTCAGAGGCACAATAATATACAATATCATATATACCCATTCATTTTCTTTTCATCATCCTTCTCAAGCATACTGACATACAACCCATCTTAAATCTATAACTTAACTTCTCGATACATATACAAGCCATCAAAGGTTACAACCCAAACTTAAACATTCTTACATAAATAATTACAAATACATATATCCAGAGGTATAAAATATATATATACATGCCATCAAAATATCTATTCCTAATTATAGAAATCCTTCAATGTGTACTCCTGCTCCCGATCACCTGTACCTGCAAGCAGTAATTTATACATACTGAGCATTAAACATGCCCCATGGTGACTAACAATCTTATCATTTTCTATAGTTTACTTTCTCTATTTAAGGCAATTTATGCAAAAATTGTTTACTTAATATTGAAGGCATTATTTTAAATCTTATTCACAACATTAACCATTTGACACTTACACTTTCCTCAACTTATTAATTTAATCTTAAACTTTCATTTTCCTTTAATTTTGTCCATTTTACTTCATATTTACCAAAATACCCTTATTAAGCTTATTCTTCACTTTTAGGCTATTTATTGGTATACATTATATCCATTAACACTTGTTTTGATATTTTTATGCAAAATTACAATTTAGTTACTTTATGGTATAAAAATTTATTTTTGAACTATTTAGGCACTAAATTATCATTTTACCCTTTTACAATCATTTCTTAATTATTTTTACTCATTATTCATACTTTTTAAAAAAACTACCGTTTTACCCCTAAACTTTTATTTTCTTTCAATTATGTTCTTCTTCATCATTAATTGCTACATTTCACTTTCTTTTTATCTTTTTAATATTTTTCTTTCAATATGCTCCTAGTACAGACCAGACAAAAATATTCAAATCGAATACACGGAACGTAGACCCCACTGAGCCACAACAGATGGAGAAATGACCCCTAGGGGACCGTTTCTCACATAACAAAACCAAATATAGACAGAAGTTATGGAGATCAGAGATCCTACCCATAGCAAAGCAAGTCGCCATGACTTTTACGGCGATACAGATGTCCCTATGCCCAGCCAATTATATCCTGAGCTAGTTGTTTTTGCCTGACTATCTCTAAGGGCACAGTTATGCTTATTTTTATTCAATTTCAGTCATTTCATTAACTTCATAAACTTTTCATTTCCAAAAATTTCATCATTTGACTTTTTTTTATCACTTTATGCATAATGTAAATTAATTTATGCATAATGTAAACTAATTTACATTAATTTATCATATAATATTCATTTATTGAATTATTCTTTAATAATTCAATATTTTTACTTAAACATATTCAATGTTTATTTTCAAAAATATTCTAATAAATCATATAAATTTTATAAAAATTTATATACACATTATTCCACTTTTTTTATCATTCCCACTCATTTTATGCATTATTTCAACATAAATCATCATTATCACTCAATACATACACATATAATTAATTTTAAAAATACCAAATAAATTCCATAAATTTTTAAAAATTTCCTGGATACCATTTGTCTTTCTTAAATTCATTTTTCACTATTATTTATCAAAATTGTGCAAAAAAAATTTAATTATCCTCTAGGGTACGTTTCGGCCACCTTAGGTTTATTACTCTAGAATTTTTTTCATTTTAATTTAGGCATACATATAGCATTATTTAGGGTCTAATTTCATCTCTCTAACCTTAATTGAAAATATTTGGCTATTTAACATAATTTTCCTAATTTACATAAAGAAAAATTAGTTGAAAATCATAGAAAATGGTAGGATTACTAGTCACTAACCTTTTTTTGTAAATAGCCTTACCTAAGCTTGCTTTTTCTTTGCCTTTGGCCTTGGCAAGTTAAATCTCTTCTGCTTCACCTACCATGGCCGAAATTTTTAGCTTAGCAAACCCTATTTTTTGTCCTCAAATGCACAAATTAAGCACAAAACTGAATTCTAGGCATCCTAATCTATTAGAAAACACTTAAACATCAAATTAAATCAAACAATTACTCATACTTTACCTTAAGTCCTTTACTTTCCAACCTTAAATTTTTTTATTCCTTTGCTTGAATCAATGGTTAGAGGGTTGATTTGTGATTTAGAGGGATGGAATTATATATATCTTATGTTGGAATGAAGAGAGAAAATGGAGTAGAATTGAAGAAATCAAAGAAAGAGGTGAAAGATGAGAGTTCAGCCACAAGAGGGAGAGAGGAAGAGCTGAGAAAAATCTAGATTTTTTTAGAATATCTAGCTTAAATAGTTTCCCTTTTAGGCCAAAAATTAAGCCTAATGAGTGGGCTTAGCCCATTTAATTTAAATGAGCCATTTTGGTCCATTTAAAGTCCAATTCAAATTCTCTCATTTTCCAACTTTTATTTACTCCAAAAATAATTTCATCACTCTTATCACATCAAAAATAGATTGAACACAAATTTTCAGATTAATCAGAGTCCGTTATCGGTCTGATTCAATATTATCGATCCGATTCGATAACTGTCGGTATCATCAAAAAATTAAATTTTCTTTACCAAAATATTTTAGACAAAATTTAAGGAAGATCTGCAAAATTTGGCAATATTCAGAGTTCGTTTACTATTTTTAAAAATTTATGTAAATTTAAATTAGTTTTTCTATCATGGAAATTGACTCTTTACCTTTTTTGTATTTTTTATTTTTAGAGGTTTATTTTGACCTTGGTTTCACTTCAACTTTTAACCCTGGACTCGCCATGATCAATATTTTTCGATGGTTTAAAAAAATATTTTTTACTTCTAGAGGTACTTTTTAGCTCGAAAAATACTATTCACCATTGGCAACTACTGTTCACGACTAATCCAGTATTGAGGCCATTACAGCAAATCTAATACTTAGGATAAAAATCTAGTTTTAACTTCCTAAAATATTCATTGAACTCTTTTGCAAGTAAATTCAATCCCAATTTATTCTTAGTTCCTCATATCTTAGTATTAATCAATAATTTCAATATATAATTATCTCAAAAATCAGACAACAATCAAGCATTAACGCTAAAGAGTTAACCCAAGAACATGCAAATCATTAATTATGTCTAAACTAATTTTTAGTTATTGAACCAATAAACTAACAATCAATCTCAATATAATTAAAGATAAGAATATGCTTAAAACCAAGAAATACAATTGATATTGAAATTAAAGCTCAATCAAGTCATCACAATGAAAATAAAAGATTCAAGTATCCGTTAGCAAAAGTAAAGCAAACTACTTACTAAACATATTGAAAGCTAAAGCAAAATTAAGAAAAAGAAATAAAAACATAGAGTTAAGAAGTTCCTTTGATCAACTGTGTATAAAAAACCAGAGAAAACTTCCCGCTCCAAACCTTTATTATTTACAAACTAATGAAAAACTAACGTAAACTAAACCTAAAATAATTTGTGTTTTATTGTTGAAGTCTCTGTTTGATTCCCTACTTGATGATGTTGATCTGGTGTTCTTGTCGATTATTTATAGCCAAAAACTATGAATACTGACTTCTAAACCTTTTTGAATTAGAGTAAGAAAAGAATTCTACTAAAATTGAAAGTTTTATCGAACTGTCAAACTCTGTTGCACGGCCAAGCAAGATGCAGTTCTAATTGATGCACAGCTAAGTAGGGATTTTGGCTTAGTCATGCACAACCGTGCATGATTTTTGGCCTTATCATGCACAGCTGTGCACAGACATACTGGACTTCAACATAATTCTTCAACTTTTTCTCCGTTACACAATCTTTTTATACGCAGCCATTCAAACTTTCATGCACGACAATATTAAATATCTCTAGACTAAATGTAAGAATTTCTGGCTTCAATTTTTCAAAATTATAGTTTTGATCCAAAACTTTTCAATTCTTTCAATTAAACCCCTTTTCCTTTGTTTTTACCCTAAAAAACACCAAAATTTATAATTAACCCTTAAAACACAAATTTAACCAAACTAACTTAATAAAATACCTAAAATCACAATAAAAATATCGTATAATTCACAACTATCATGTATATCTGTAAAATATTTTATAACATACTCTATTACTAGAACGTGATTTGGTGCATGCATGTGTTGTATGTGAATTTGAAATGTTAAATTATCAAAATATGCATGATTTAACGATTTAAATGTACATGTACCATACACACGTGCACTAAATTATTACTTCATCTTTGTTAAAAAAAAAAAAGCCTAAGGAGCATTTTTGGACTTGAAGTTTTGCATTTGGGGCACCTTTGCCTTTTATGTTGAAAGAAGTCAGAGATTCAATTTCTAAGATTCCATTTAGATAACCTTCTAATAAACATCTATGATGACAGTTGGTCAATGGATTAGTGATTAGTACATCTTTTATATTAACTTGCATGATATTTTCTTCCCATCATTTAGTATTTCTTTTAATCCCCGAATAAGTGCCTCTATAATCTTCATTCTCATTTTGGGTAAATTTTTTATGATCATATGTATAAGGATAAATATCCTTTGTTCCTTAAGAATATATTATTTTCTGACTATCCCTATCTTAATAATTGTTTCAATATTTTTCTCATCATCCCATTCAAGAATAATGCTCATTATTCTTATATATATATATATTTTAGCTCCCTAAGTAATACTTTTAAATACTTAGCTTGGTATTTGATTATATTTGGTAAATATTGAATTTCTTCTAAGTTTTCTTTCAGATAAATTGTGTGGAATAATCCAAAATGATATAACTTTTGCATCATTTTAGGATTTGTTTCTTTCTTACAATCACTTTATTATATGTTCCGTTCATTGGGATTATCCTTATCCCAATTGTATTGGTAAATTTGGCTAAATATTGTAAAGCTTTGATAAAATTTTCTTCCTATTGTTTTATTTTTCTCAGAGAACATTAATTTTAAATCTTCCATCATCGCTTCATAGTCCTGTAGATAAAGATATATTTTCAAATAGATTATTAGGAGTTATTCGTCTAGATATGAGTTTTTTTTTATAGATTTTTTGGATAGATTATGAGGGTTTATCAAAACAATCCAAAAATTGGACTGATATTTCATCAATAGATTTTTAGATATATTGTCTTCTAGCTCCTTTTCGGCTGTTGTGCCAAGAATTGTCATTTTTTAAGAGCTAGAACTACTTGAGCAGGTGCTCATCAGATCTTTAGTAGATTGTCAGCAAACTATCTGTATATAATTAATAGATATTTGATTTACCTCATTTTCTATTTCTAGAGAATGAGATATAGATTTTTGTAAATTTTTAAATTCTTGTTTCATCTCATTTTCCAAAACTTGGATTCAAAATATATATATTCGAATAGATTCCATTTGCTCATTCTTTTCAGAACTGAGTTTAGATATCCTTTTTAAACTTTTCTTCATACGATTCTTGCAAGGATTGTGTTAGATTAAATAATTTTATATATTATTTTTAGGTCTAGTAAGTAAATTTGCCAATATATTTTCTTTCCCTGTATTAAATTTAGTAAAATATTCCTACCAATCCATTTTTCTTCTTTGAGCTAACTTCCCGCTATAATTTTTTGTAATGAAAGATTTAACTTGTGTATTATATGTTCTAATCATCAATTTTTAGGTAACAATACTAATTCAAAATTTTCTATAGCATTTATTACTGGCAATAATTCTTTTTCATTACTATGAGAATTTCTTTCTGTATTTGTAAATGTTATAGATTTATATACATAAATTTTCGTTCCATCTTTACTTTTTAACCTACCTCCCCAATAATTATTAGAAATATCTATTTCTAACTTTCATTCTTCATTTTCTTTTAGTAAAGGTAACTTGGATAAATTTTTACAATATTGTTTTATTTCTTTTACTATTTGAGTATCTTCCTCGGTCCAATTCCATAGACTATTTTCTTTCATTTTGGATTGAAGAGGTGCTTCTCTTTAGCACAATTATGAATAAAATTGCTAGCATAAGTTAGAAAACCTAAAAATTAATGTAACATTTTTTTTATCTTCTAGTTGATCTAGAAATTTTAATAAAGATTCTATTATATGAGATTGAAGCTTTATTTCTCCTTTAGAAATCATAAATCTTAAAAATTCTATTTTCCTTTTAGCTAGTTTGGCTTTTTCCTTATATAATATTATTAAATGCTTCAAAAATCTTACTAAAAATTATTTAAAATATTTAAAATAATCTTCTAATGTTTCACTAAGTATTATTGAATCATTTACATATACTAAAAAAATATCTTAGATCTTTAAATAAATCATACATCTTTTTTTGGAATATTTGTGGGCCGTTACATAATTCAAATATCATAACTAATCATTTATAATATCTTCTAGGTGTACTAAACATTGTATATTTTATATTTTAGGATGCATTTTTTTGCCAAAATTCTAATTTACAATCATATTTAGAATATCAAGTTTTTCCTTTTATATTATGCATTAATATTGTCTTATGTGGTATTAAATACCCATCATATTATATTCCACTGTTTAGTTTTTTTATAATTTATGACTATTCTAGCCTTTTTACTTTTTATTTCTGTATGATTTCTTTCCTTACCACTACAAGACAAATGCAAAATAGCAAGAACTTTTGATGTTTATCGTAGCTTAATTAGTTTAGCGAGAACAAATTTTTTGTAACAAAAATCATTCTAGTATAATTTAGCGAGAACTAAAGTTGTCGCTAAATTTAGTAAGGACAAATTCCTTGCTAAATTTTAGCATGTATTTTTATGATAAATATTGTTCTCGCTAAATTTGGCATGAGATTTATCATCACTAATTGTTATCATGAATGTTGCGACGACATTATACCCACTAAATTTTAGCGAGGACAAAAGTTGTCACTAAACTTTAATAAGGACAAATATCTTATTAAATTTTAGCTTCCTGTAACACCCTTATACCACTATACCTAACGTACAGTGATCGAATGTCATAACAGAAAGATAATCACAAAAAGATAATGCTAAACAGTCTGCTAATTTTTTTTCTTTTAAATCACAAGTACAGAAGCATAAAAAATAACAAACTCATCTGGTAAACAATATTTAATAAAATATAACATAAATACATATTACATCCGATACCTTCCATGTACACATATATACATGCCATGCCAAAACATCCTTAAATGTGTCTCTAAACTTGATCCGCATTGTAGCATCGGTTACCATCTTCTTATCCTTTTTGCCTGCACGCAGTCAACAAACTACGCACTGAGCATTGAGATGTTCGGTGGTAGATACATATCCCAAAATTTCCACGGGAATTATCATTCACACATACACATACATGCATGCATACGCATATAAATACACACATGCATGCTTCCATGAGCATTATTTAACATTAACTGTTCATTTTATCATTTTAATGTGTATCATGCAATCATACACACATGCAGTCAATCATGTAAAACTGTTGTGATCATTCAGGAGGATACATTGGTTATTTTTCTTTTCTTTTATGCTTATCTTTCAGTCATTTCTCATATTAACTTTCAATTATAATTAATCAATTTGATATTAATAACTAAACTTATTTATACAATTCATTTACTATTTATTATGCAATTTATAAGTTTTGGTTCTTAGTATACTGTTGTCTTATCATTTCACATTTTAATATCACTTCTCTTCGCTTTTTACAGATATGTTTGTTTGCTATCCATTTTCATTTAGAATTTTATCTTCATTCCTTTATTCTTTATACAATCATTTGATCATTCAGAAATACGTTCATTTTTCCCAAACAGTTAAACACTTATTCAATTGCTTATTTATAAAGGAATTTTTTTATTGTGTTCTTAAGGTTAATTAATTTTTAATTCCTATCTTACTATATGATACAGCTTAATGAAAATTTCATTTCTCAATTAATATTCTATTAGCTAAATTATAATTTAGTCCTTACACTTTCGCTAAATTACAGTGGTATTTTCTTTTATCATTTATTTACACTAATTTATTTACCTGCAACTTATCGTAGTATCATTATTACACCACTTATGGCAAATTACATATAGATTTTTCAATTGTTTTCATAACTATCATTTTACATTCTATTTACGATTTGCTATCAATTTACTTATTTTCATTTTACATTCATTATCTCTCATACACATTATTGATCAGTTCTTGTTTTAATATTTTCATATCAAATTGCAGATTTAGTCCTCCAGGACTACAAAGGATTACTTTTAAACTTTTTATTCATTATCTTGTCATTCTCATACATATTTTTATTAGTTTATTATTTTACCCATCAAATTCATTATTTGGGTAAATTATCATTACGATCTTTACTATTCGTTTTCTTTTATACCGGTCCTTTTCCACTTTTATTTTCGTTCATATTTCATATTTTTGCACTTTCATGTCATTATTATCATTATTCCCCTAGTGCATTTTCGATAAAAATCCTCAAATCGAATATACGAGACGTGAACCCTACGGGCTCACAATAGTACAATACAATAAAAAATGATTTCAAAAAATCAATCCATCTTAGATCAAAGCAGTACAGTCCATAACAGATACTATGGATGATCATTACGATCCCACCATAGCAAAGCAAGTCGTATGACTTGTATTGCGGTATAAGTGTCTCTATGGCTAGCCAATTATATCATGGAACTTAACAAGTCCAAAGGAAGAGGAAAATTGCATATCAAGCGAAGATGAAGATGAACAGGGAATAAAAGAAGAAGAAGCAATAGGTTTTAGCGTAAAACATGCATTTTATATCCGAGGGAAGCAGAGAAAGGAATGTGGCCAGAAAATTACTCTCTTTCTGATCACGCACGACTCACAGTAGTGTTTTCACCCGTAAGAATGCATAGCTCACACCAAATGTTGCGAACAAGGTATGTGGATCAAGAAAAATGAAATGTAAGATGCTGAGTAGAAGCCACTGCTAGAATTTTTTTGAAACTGTGCATGGTTGATAGAATTTGTCTCTTGAAAATTTTTTAAGTAGGAATGGTGATTGCTTGAGCCAAATTTTTCAGGCGGCCAGAACAATTGCTTCTCTTTGCACCTGAATTGTAAATGCTCTAATTGCGCTTAACAAACTGTAATTGGTCTTTAGCTTTTTCATTGAGGGGCAACTTTGTCCTTTTAACTTGAGAAAAACCCATGCCTATAGTTTAGTTCTAAATTTTATCGTTTTTATGCATTGACTTTCTTAATTTTCTTAAAACTACATGTTGCGTCTTTATATTTTAATATGTTTAAATATTATATTTTTCAATTTAAGTTTTTAAATTTATTTATTAAAAATATTAAATTTAAAATGGACATAAAAATTCAATATGTAATTTTAAAAGTTTAAAAATTAAAAAAATATTTAATAAATAATTCTAAAAATTTAAAAATTAAATATATAAAAACGTAAAAGCTATATTTGATAAATAATAATGGATTATAATGTATTGAATAGTATAATAGATAAAAAAAATAATATAATTGTATGTAATTGTAATTAAATTATTTTATTTGGTTATATCAGTAATTAGAGATGAGTATGGTTAATCGAAATTTAGGTTAATCGAAAAATTGATTCGAAATCGAATCGATTTTTAGGTTAATCGAACCAAAATTTTAGGTTTATGTTTTTTATTTTAAAAATCGATGATTAACCGATTCGAAATCGAAATTAAATATATATATATTTTATTAATTATATTTTAAATTTTACATTTATATTTTTCAATTTTTTTGTAATTATAAATATTATGATATATAATTTTGTAAAATATATATTTTTAGTAAACAAACATTAAAATTATGTGTATAATTAACATTCTGTTGTTAGTTTTATATTGAATATTTTAAATTTTTATAATTAATTATAAAAATTTTATTTTTATTTTGATTATTTTAATTGATATTATATTTAATTAGTATTTTTTTCATTTTTAAAGCATTTTTAACTATTAAAAATAATATTATAAATTGTATAATTTATTAAATTTATATATTAAAATTTTTTAATGGTTAACCGATAAATTGATCCGAAAAATCGAGTTAAAAATCGAAATTGATATAACGGTTAACCGATAGTAATTGATTGATTTAAAAAAATTGTTAATAGACCGGTTAACCGGTCCATGCTCATCCCTATCAGTAATGTAATGTAAATACTAATATATTTTATATTTGGTTGGAAATAAGAGTGAAAAATGGCTGAAAATTTCAAATGTATGATGTTTATATGTGGTTTGATCAATGATTATAATTTGATCATCAAATTTTTTATCAAATGGTTATGATTAATGCACTTGTCTATTTATGATTGATTTAATTTATTTTGTTATCAAATTTTTACCAAAATTATTTCAAAAATATTATTTATGGTGTATTTAAAATTTCAGTCCAAAATAAAATTTTTTTGGTATATTTCAGAATCTGAAATTAAATTACCGATTCAAAAAATAATCAGACAAGTGCATTAATTTGTCCAAAAAATTACCGATTCAAGAAATATATTTATCCAAAAAATAATTTTTTACTTTCAAAAATTTATATTATTTTAAGAGATTTCATACTATCGGAATATTTTTCTGAAATTCGTAGAATATTTTCTAATTTGTTAAAATTTTGATCAATTTTTTATTGTTTCGCTAATCATTTTTATTTTTGATTTTTAGTGATCTAAATAACTATTTTTTTTATCTCAATTTATATTATTTGACATGTTATGAGAAAGTATTACTCGTACAAATTATAATTTTAAAGACGTTACATTATCATTACGTGAGGTGACAGCGGCGATAAAAATGAACAAAAAAATTAATAAAATACGATTTACGTTTAAAAAAATAGTAATATAATAAAAACTACCATCTAAATTTTAAATTAATCAATACATTAATAAATATATTAAAAAATATCTTTATAAATATCATTATATTACATTACATGAGATAAAATTTAAATTAATAAATAAAAATTGATTATATTTTTAATTAAATTACAATCCATTACACCAAAACAAATATATCAAGATTAAACAGTGAATTTTTCCATTTAACTTATGCTTACTTGTCGTGGATATTCCAGATTATTCCAGAATGCATATTACAATTTACATAACATAGCAAGTTTGCTAGAAAATTGATACCTCGGAGGTGAGTCAAGTTTTGCCATTGCAAAGTACCAATGATAATAACATCGGTGGAAACGTGGCATATATTCTTCTTTATCTGACGTTATTACCAAATTCTTTGAGAAGTTGGGCCTATTATTCTTTGTTTGGGGAGGAATACTAAGGGAGGAAAGAAAAGAAAAGAGCGAGTAGTAGCGTGCGTTTACTTATAAAAAATAATTTTTTATTTTTTTAAAAAATTATAATATTTATTTTTTATAAAAAATTTAAAAAATATATTTATTTATCAACAAATGAAAAATTGAAGTATTTATTTTCTGTATATATGTATGTATATACATATATACATATATATAAACATACATATATGTCTGTATATATTTATATTTGTGTGTATATATATATATATATATACATACATATATATGTATGTATGTACATGTATATATGTATATGTATATATATATGTATATATATGTAAATATATGCATATATATATACATACATACACATGTATGTATACACACACACACACACACATATATATATATATACATGTAGGTGTGTGCGCATATATGTACAAACATATATATATATATGTGTGTGTGTGTGCATACATACGCATACACATACTAACACATATATATATATATGTGTGTGTGTGTGTACATATGTATATATACATATGCATATGTACATATGTATGCATGTACTACATATACATACACATGCATATACTTATGTATGTATGCACATACAAACACATACACATATGTATGTATGTATGTGTGTGTGTTAAAATTATTTAGAAAATTTGAAAAATATTTTTTATTAGTTTTCTAATTTTTTCTTTATTTTGAAAAATTGAAAAATTTATTTTCTGTTTTCTATTTTAGAAAATTAACCAAAATAAATATTATTTTTATTTTTTATTTTTTGTAAAAAAAATTTCTGAAAAATTGGAGCAATTTTCTATAAATGAACAGGCCCTTAAAGTTTATAGAATGTCACGTTAGGACAACAAGAAAGAATTCTATCCACTTTTATTTGTCTAAAATAATAATAGTTTAAGAATTGCTGTATTTTTTTTTCATTTGTGAGTGTAGTTAGTCGATTTATAAATTGTTGTGTGAATATTGAGTTAAAATTATTTATTTTTTAATTTTATTATTTAAAAATAAATAATTAGAAAATAAATGTATTTTACATGTTTTACGTACCAAATATAGTAAATATAAATTATTTTACTGTCGATATGCATTGAATATATACATCTAATATATTTAATTATTTTACCGATAAAATTAATATAAATTGTTAATTAGTTTATATATTTTTTAAAATTTTATTCTATATTTTACATATATTTTACATATATAAATATATTTAGTCATTTTATCAATACGAAGGTTAAATTAAAAACTATGCATATTTTTTAAAATTTCATTCTATATTCGCACATATGCCATACGATAAGCTAAGCGCGGGAATTAAAGTCACCAGGTAGGAAAATGCAAAGACTATTTTTCCTTTTCCCACTTTCCACCCAAATCATCTCCGCAAGAATTCCACTTTCCCAAACTGAGCCTTAGGATGAACAGTGAAGCATCACTGTTCACTACTTCTGAGTGAAGTGCTACTTAATTTACTGACTTGAGATGATCAACAGATATGCGTCAATCTTAACTCGACTCAAAATGAGCAGAATTCTTGGCTTCTTCTTCCTTTGATCGGAAAGATTCTTACTTCACCACGCTCAGCCTTGCCTTCGCTCCCATCACACTGCTTCTTCTTCTATCTCAAATTTTCAATTAGCTCCTCAATTCCAGATCTTTGCTTTCCATTTTAGGACGAGAAATGAAGTAAAATCCCTCTTAAAATTTAAGCCTCTTAAAGTCCAATGCAGTCAGCGCTATCAAACTTACCGGTTGGATGGAGATTCCACCCAACAAATTTAGAACTGCTTGACCATTACTTGAAAAAGAAGAGGCTTGGTCATCCTATCCATGGATCCGACATCCAAGATATACAGATTTGCGATTTTGATCCCTGGGAATTACTTGGTAACTATTTTTTCTTCTCCAATTGTTTTTACTAATTTTGGCTTTTTTTTTTCTTCTCATAATATGGAATTAAATATTTAAATTCATGTGGGGGTAGATCAAAATTGTCCCGATAAAGAAAGGTACTTGTTCAGTCGTCGTCAGTTTCAAATGAAAACTGGAGGGAATCTAAGGAAAAGGAAAGCAAAGAGTGGACATTGGAGTCAAACAGGCGAAATTCAGTTTATTACGCTTGAAGATAGTGATGAGGTGATTGGCAAGAAGACGATATTTGTCTACTATGATCCTGAGCCTACTGTCTATGTCAAGCACGAATTTGAGTACATGGCAGAACTTGATTCGCCTGTTCAGGTATTATGTTAATTCTCTTTGTGATTGCTATTAACTTGTAGTTCAAAATTGCTTTTGTAATTTCTGTTTCGTTATCGTAATTTTTTATTGTAAGAAGCTGCGATTGTGGATTTTTCATGAGGTAAATGGGGATTCCAATCATAAAAAGATGTCATAACCAGCAAATTATGTGATTTGAAGAATTTTATTCATATTTGAATGTTCTAGTTTTGTTATTTCCCTGAAAATTTGGCGATCTTAATTCATTTTTGACAATCTTGATTGAAACGTTGCTGGCTAAAACCCTCTGTAGCTTTGCAAGATTTATGTATGCTCGTTTGTAACATATGGCATGGCGTTTTATTTCATGAGCTCATTTTTTTCCCTTTTTTTTTTCTTTTCAGGATGCTAATGATTTTGTTCTTTGCAAATTATTGTTAAATACGAAGAAGAAAGCCATTAAGAAGCCAAGAAAAGGCAAATCATTATCCAAGAAGAAAGAAGGAAATAAGCCGAAGAAAGAAGGAAATAAGCCTAAAACAAAAGTAGATTGTGAGAAAAATAAAACAAAACTAGATTGCAGGAATACTGAACCAAACAAGAAGGCACGTAAAGGTTTGCCTTTTTGTGATACAGAATTGGTCTGTGTGTCTGATAAGCAAAAGCAGGAGAAGATGATGGGTTATAATTCAGCCTATGGTGAAGGCGAGCCCAGCATCCAAAAAACTTCTGGTTTTGAATATCAAAGTAATATGATGACTTATTCAGTCAATGGTGAAGGTGAAAGTATCCACCTTATGAATTCTGATTATGACTATCAGTTTGATTATAGCTCAACTTATAACAAAGCTGATACAAATTTCCCAGTGGCTTCTGATTTAAATAACCAGATACCTGAGGAAAGAAGTATGGTCTCAAGCTATAGTATGGCTAAGAGTAGCGGTCTAGTGGCTGCCGATTTGGAGAATAGAAATCCAAATGTGATGGCTAAAATGTTGTCGTATAATTCAGGTTTTCCAAGTTTAGCAGGAAGTAGTGGCCTTATGGCTGCTGATTTGGAGAATAACAATCCAAATGTGATGGCTAAAATGTTATCGTGTGATCCAGGTTGTGCCAGCTTGGCTGGGACGAGTGGCCCAGTGGTTGCTGATTCGGTGATTGAATATCCAAATATGATAGATAAAATGCTATGTAATCCAGGTTGCCCAAGTTCTTCCTGGGTTGTAAGTCAGAATCCGTATGAGAGTACTGTTGTTCCAACAAATAAGAAATGTGAACAATGTTGTCTTACAGGTTTTGATTTTGAAGCTAGATTTCAAAATGAGATGATTTCTCAAAAAGATAACCGTTTTGTTATTTTGGATTTTGATGATCAAAATCAAAATCCAAGTAAGATTACTGATTTGTCAGCCTCTTCACAGGGTGATGAGGCTGATGATTTAGAAAATCAGATTCCACATGAGATGGCTTATATGTCATTGAATGAGATGCATTATCCAGGAAGGTCTTCCTGGACTGAAATACAGAATCCAAATAAGAGAACTAATGTCTTAACAAATGAAAAAAGAGACTCAAGTTGTCTTGCAGATTTTGATTTTGAAAATAGAAATCAAGATGTGACGATTTCTCAAAAAGGTAAACAAAGTTACCTTTTTGTTGCTTTGGATTTTGTTTTGCAAAATCCAAGTGAGGGGCCACATATATCAACCTCTTTAGAAGGAAAATGGTATCCTCCCGTGGAAGCACATTCAGATTTTGGAAAACAAAATCGATGTGAATCGACTGATATGTTGAATTCTGGATTTTGTGGGAGTGCTCTGTTGGCTTCTGGTGTCCCAGATGCTGCATTTCAAGTGGAGAGTCAGTACAAGGAAACTCATATCCCAAACCTTGATGACGTAGAAATGGCTTCATTTCCTGAGGTGAGAAATTCAATCTTTGGCTTATGTTTCTTAATTTTATCCATTTCGATAAGAGAAGCTTGCTTGGAGCTTATGCTTTACTGTGTTTTCTCTGCAGATAAACTCTGAATTGCTTGATGAGTTAACAGCACTGGATGACCTAAAGGACATGCTTTGCTCTGAGCCAACACAGCCTCCTCACACCCAGGAAAGCCTCGTTAACTGTGGCTTGGGTGCCTCTATTTCTGTCTGAAGATAACATGTTCCGGTTCAATTCCTACTTCCGAATTTAAGATGAACTAGAACCGGCTACTATGTATAGTATATGTATTTGTATAACTGAGAGAGGTACTTACCTCTGGTATGCATTAGATGCAGCTACAAGAAACTACGACCATTGGTATTGGAACCAAAAAGCTCTAGTTGTTTGGTTCTTTGTGGCAATAGATGCTTATTGGAACCAGAAAATTCTTGTTTGGTTCCTTAGCGTAATGGTTGATTATATCACCAATTTCCTTCAAATCTCGGCTTTCGGGATTGTTTTGTATTAAAAACTAGCAAGCTTGTAATTTCCGGGTGCCTGGCTCGGCTCCCTTATGTATATAGTCCGTTGTTAAGAATGTGAAATAATTTCATTTTCATATCTGAAATCAGTGATTAGACGTTGTATTGTTTTATTTTTTGGAGCGTGCTGGTTCGTTGGAATGTGCAGTAGGACTGGCAAATTGGAATTTGTGAGATCAATTTCTAAAATTTATTTGGTTAGATATTGCAACAAGTAAAATGAAATGGATCTGTGAATTTGCTTCAGTATACCTGTCATTATTTGATTAAAATAAAACACAAAAAAATAAATAAAATAAAAATAAAGATTAAATAAGGCAGAATTTCTATTAGATATAAATCTAAAATTTACTAGAAAATGTAATTTTTATTCTCGGTATACATGACATTAAAAGCTTTTTCATTTTTTTAATTAGTATATACCATTCCAGAGAACTCTCAAAGTTTCCAGAACAATTTTCTGGACATTAGTTTAATTTATAAATACGAATAAATTTATTACTTTTAGCTGTATTTTTTTTTCATTGCGAAGTAAACTATGGTGCATTTTTTTTACTTAGTTTGCAATTGCAATATCTCTCTATCTACATTATTTGAAAGCTTCTCTTTTGAAAGCTTCTCAAAATAGAAAATAAAGAGTGGATCCATCATGACATTTATAGTATGTTTATTTTAAATAGTTTTTATTTGTTGGTTGGAAGATTTGTCTCTTTTTTTATAAAAAAAAAGCATTTTCATTGTTTTTAATTAGTATATATATACCATTCCAGAGAACTCTTTGATTTCCAGAACATTCTTTTGCAAATTAGTCTAATATAAATGCTAATAAAATTATTTTATAGGCTGGAGGTGCAATTTCAATTTTAATATTTGATAAAGAAAGTAATATAATTTTTAAAATTTTATATGATATAATAACATTTTTTAAATTTTAAAATCTAAATAATTTTATATTTAAAAAAATTGATCCAATATTTGGATATTATGTGTTAAATATTTAAGCATCAGTCATTATTTAAAAAATTAAATTATCTTAATTTTAAAATATTAAAAATTATGGCATCACACATAATAACTTTAATTAAAATTGTGGATTTTGAGTTTGGACCTTTAGCTTATTTTTTACATCGCACTTATCCAAAAAGTAGTGGCAAAATAGTAAATATTGCCAATACTTGCGGAAGAAGTAGTCATGAACGTAGAAAAATAGTCAAAGTCAATTTCCTTATGTCTGTATGTGAAACTCTTATGTTTTTATTTCCTTGTGTGAAAAAGAAAATGCTCCCTCTTCAGCAAAGCTACTTGCATTGATTTTACTACTTTACATAGTGTCCCCTTCGTCTACTTTCTTCTGCCGTTGATCATTTTAAGGAACTCCTCCTCCTCCGGTGAGTGTAATGCTTGATCTTCTAAGCCATCTAATCTACTTTCTTTTTCCGCTTCTTGCCCTAACTTTCTCTTTCTGTTTTTTTTTTATCAAAAGGTATGGCAGGCCAAACGCAGTTAACTCCAGAAAACTTGCCGGTTGGATGGAGATTCCAGCCGAAGGATGAAGAGCTGCTTACTCATTATTTGATGCCCAAATTGCTTAATCAACCTATTGATGGCTCCGACGTCAAGTCTGTCGAATTAAGCAAATATGATCCTTGGGATCTTCTTGGTAAAATCATTTATTTAGTTGATTTTGCTACTGATTGAATTGGATTATTGCCTATTATAGTTATACTGTACGCTTTTCTTTAAATTGCTTCTCTCGAACACCTAACCTTTTTAGCAAAGTCATGTATTCTGCCTAATTTAGAATGGTTATTTTGTTAAAGATTTTACTGAAGCTTTATAAAATCCGCAGATAATGATCTTACTGAAATGAAACTACTAGTAAATTTTGAAATTCAGTGGTGGAAATGGCATTAAATGGCATTTTTTGAGTTGCAATAAGTGGAATTAACTCCAATTTGATCCCTCTGTTTTTTTAATTAAATGTAAAATGTGTGTATTTGTAGCTGAATTCAAGACGAATGGTGATGATAAAGAGATGTATTTCATTAGTCCTTGCGAGTATAGCGAAAGTAATGGAAATCGTAAGAGGAAAGCTAGGAGTGGATACTGGAAATCCACAGGTAATCCTCGGCCAGTTAGGCTTGAAGGTGATGATAATCAGATTGGAACAAAGAGAAGTTTGACATTCCACAATCCTGATGCCACTGAATTTACCATTACTGAATATGCTTACACTGCTGAGCTCAACTCGCATGCCATGGTAACTGCCTATGACTTATACAGGAATGAGACGTTTTCTTTATTATAGATGAACAGTATGGTCAATATCATTCTCTCGCTCACTAGAATTAATGAGGCAAATCCATTATCTACTCATTATTTGCTGAAAACTTGGCGTGCTGTTGCTGCTGCTGCTAAATAAAAATAAAAAAGGAAATTTGGAACCCTTGAATTGATGTTGTAAAAAGAATTTTAATATATTTGGATTGTGCTTGTTCTTTTGTGCCATTTGCGTTTTTGTTTTTACTGATTTGTAGTATGTACCCTCTATTATGTACTGGTGCAGAAAGGTTTAGTTCTCTGTAAACTGAAGAAAAAAACTAAAAAGTATAAAAGCACAAGTAAGAAACCTAAGAAAGCCGGACCAGATTGCAAAAAGAAGACAAGACCAAATAAGAAGGCAAGAAAAACAGAAACATCCAATGGGAATTCGATGGTGGCTTCAGCTTTACCATCTGAAAATCAAATTGCAAAGATGATCTGTAGTTCAACCTATAGTGAAGGCAAACAAAGCAACTATATGGCTTCTTATTCTGAAAATCAGCATTCTAACAAGACCACTTCTGTCCCAGCATATGACAAAGGTCAATCAACTTATTCGACGTCTATCGAAACTATGTATTGGAGGAATGATAATCCAACCTGTTACACTGATGAATCAACTTATCCGATAGTTAATCAGCTAACTACTACTACTTCATTTAACAAAGGTAAGGAAGAAGGCATAGTTAATTTGGATTTTGATAGTCAAAATCCAACCAAGAATACCGATATATCAGTCAGTCAGGAAGGTGAATGGAACCCCTGTAGGGTGCCGCCTTTCGATTTTGATAACCAAAATCAGTACAAGGAGGCTGATATATCTGGAAACTATTGGAGTTCAATATTGTATTCTATTGGAGACAGTACTATTCAAGGCATGCAAAGTGACAAGGAAGATATGCCAATTATTGAAGGTATTCAGGTTCCCTTGACGACTTCTGACTTAGCTGATCATGCATCTCCTAATGTAAGAATGGCATGCTTGGATTTTCCTTCTCTCATTCATTTGAAACATGAAAGCAAAGTGATAACTTGGGCTAACTTTACTGTGATTTGTTGCGCAGATAAATGTTATCAAAACTATGTACGGAAGGAATGATAATCCAACCTATTACACTGATGAATCAACTAATCCGATAGTCAATCAGCTAACTATTACTTCTTCATTTAACAAAGATAAGGAAGAAGGCTTAGTTAATTTGGACTTTGATAATCGAAATCCAACCAAGAATGCTGATATATCAGTCAGTCAGGAAGGTGAATGGAACTCTTGTAGGGTGCCACCTTCCGATTTTGATAACCAAAATCAGTACAAGGAGGCTGATATATCTGAAAATTATTGGAGTTCAATAATGGATTCTATTGGAGAGAGTACTATTCAAGGTGTGCAAAGTGGCAAGGAAGCTTTGCCAATTATTGAAGGTATTCAGGTTCCCTTGACGACTTCTGACTTAGCTGATCGTGCATCTCCTGATGTAAGAATGGCATGCTAGGATTTTTGTTCTCTTAATTCATTTGAAACATGAAAGCAAAGTGATAACTTGGGCTAACTTTACTGTGATTTGTTGCGCAGATAAATGTTATCGAAACTATGTACGGGAGGAATGATGATCCAACATATTTCACTGATGAATCAACTAATCCGATAGCTAATCAGCTAACTATTACTTCTTCATTTAACAAAGGTAAGGAAGAAGGCTTAGTTAATTTGGACTTTGATAGTCAAAATCCAACCAAGAATATCGATATATCAGTCAATCAGGAAAGTGAATGGAACCCCTGTAGGGTGCCACCTTTCGATTTTGATAACCAAAATCAGTACAAGGAGGCTGATATATCCGGAAATTATTGGAGTTCAATAATGGATTCTATTGGAGACAATACTATTCAAGGTGTGCAAAGTGGTAAGGAAGATATGCCAATTATTGAAGATATTCAGGTTCCCTTGACAACTTCTGACTTAGCTGATAATGAATCTCCTGATGTAAGAATGGTATGCTTGGATTTTCTTTCTCTTGTTCATTTGAAACATGAAAGCAAAGTCATAACTTGGGCTAACTTTACTGTGATTTGTTGCGCAGATAAATGTTCAAGAATGGCTGGAAAAGTTCTTGGAAGTTTAAGAGATCCAGAATTTAGCACAGCAAAACAACCTATTTGTAGCAATAAAAGCAAAGCTTGGCGGCTTTGGTATGTCTAGGTCTACCTAAACAAGATATGTTTTCCTAGTTGGTTCCTGCTTGGGAACTAAACAGCATATTAAAAGAATTGGATTCTCAGTATCTCTAATTCTCTAGAGAGGGCACGTAGCTTATTTCCATCTGATCTGCCTCAACATGCATCAGTTAAAATCGACAACTACTTAATGCAGGAACTAAACAGCTCTACTTATGCTGTTTGTTTACTTGTATTGGCGGCTAATTAGCATTATGTGCAGGAACTAAACGGCTCTATTCCTACTGTTTGAATCCTTGTATCAGTGGTTAATTGGCATTATGATAGATATGTTGGACTCGATTTAGCACCTGCAATGGCCTGCTGAGATATTAAAAAACCCGGCCTTTTGGCCTAAATCAGCAGCTATTTTCTTTAACCCTTACGGAAAGTAATGCGACTTGTGTCCCAGAAGTATGATTATACTACGGTCTCCTGTTCTGAAGGTATGAGACGGGAAGTCTTTATTATATCACTTAGTTTCCTAGTTCTATTACTAATTTATAATGATGTAATTGTACTCGGACCTACCAACTCGTATTTCATGAATATGTATATTCGTTTGTAACGACTTTTATAATATTAAGAAGTAGGAGCTTCTGTTCATGAATATGTAGCTTCTTAAAGGCTGTTTTTTATTTTTAATTTTTGTTTAATCTGTTTTTCCATTCTTATATGAGAAATGCATAATGGCGGTTCGTTCCTGTATTTTCAGTTGAAAAAGTTCAGATAGATGGGAGATGATGAGGAATATTATATTTTCAAAAAATATGATGATGAGTGGTCAACCCACTAAAGTAAGTTTTTAATAACTGAGAATAAGAACAGAAGTTTCTTACGTTGGGTCGTTACCCATCGACTCAATCAACCTGGAAACTCCATGGAAGCTTCTGGAACGTTCTGCTTTCTACGCGTTTCCTCTTTAATCTGCCTTCAATACGTACTCAACTTCGAATCTCTTCAATTTCATCATCTTTCATCTTCCGCTTTAACTCCAATTCAATCGCTGCGTCTCTCAGGCATTGTCACAAATGGAGGAGGACGGAGCTATGACGGTCTATAGTGGCACCGCCATTGCAGATGCCAAGAAGAACCCATTTTCTATCAAGGTCAGTTTAGCTCAGATGCTTCGCGGCAGAGCAATTCTCGAAGTTACTAACCCACAACAAGCAAAAATAGCATAAAAGGCCGGTGCTTGTTCTATCGCAGTGACAGAACCAAAGTCACGGGGAATTCAGCAAATGCCAGATCTAGGGGTGAGCAACGGTCGGTTCGGTTCAATAACCGAACCGAACCGAAATAACCGAAAATCGAAGTTCTCTTATTTTTATCAACCGAACCGAACCGAAATTTTAGAATAACCGAATTTAAACCGAATCGAAATTTTCGGTCGGTTTGGTTCGGTTAACCGAAAAACCAAAATTTAAAATTATTTTTTAAAAAATAAAAAATATTGTGTTTAAAAATTATAAAAAATTATAAATTATAATATACTAAAGTAAAAACATCTAAATTGTACAAATAAAAGTTCAAATTAAAGAAATAATCTCAAAATATATAATAAATAATACAACAAAATCATTAAAATTTTTTTTTATTTAATCGATTTTCAATTTAAACGTCAAAATTTTAAATTATCACCTAAAAAATAGATATTAATAATTGATAAATGTACTCATATAATTTACAACTAAAAATAAAATAATTTATATGTATAAAATAATTATTTAATAAAAAAAATCAAAAAATATATATAATTATATAAATTTTGGTTCGGTTCGATTTTTATGCGATTTTCTCCTTTAAAAACCGAACCGAACCAAAAAACCGAAATTTTTCAAAATTAAAAACCGAAAACCAAACCAAAAAACCGAACCAAATTAAAAAAATCGGTTGGTTCGTTTCGGTTTTTCGGTTTTGTTCGGTTTTTGCTCACCCCTAGCCAGATCGATCTCTTATCGAGGAGATAGAGCACGCGTTTCAATCCCTGTAATGGTTCGGGCCCGTGTTGGATATTTCGTTGAAGTCAATGTTATTAAAATCGAATCGGATAAAAAATTGATAAAATTAAAGGTTCGTTATTTGATCGGATTTAATAAATTTTTTTAGTTTTTAAAATATTATTAATTAGTATAATTTAATATTACTGTATAAATATTCAAACAAAAAAAAATATCAATCAAAATATTTAACATATATCACAAATATCCTAATAATAAATTATAAAATATATTAAATATTCATCAAATATAAGTTTTAAATATTCAAACAAATTCAATCTACATTATGCATATTTAAAAAAAATCATCTTCATCACTCATCATCATCGTCATTCTTAACATCAGTCAACATCTCCATCTCTATTACCAATATCACTTTCTTGAGATTCTTTTGCTCTACACATTTTTTAAAATATGATTCAATTCCAGCAATAACTTTTCTCTTTTCCTTCGAGACATCATTAAGAGATTGACCATTATCGTTTTCAACCACTGTCAAATCTAGGGATGAGCAAAAAAAATAAAAAAATATGGTTAACTATAAAATTAATTCGAAATCGAATCGATTTTTACGGTTTTTTATTTTTACATTTTTTATTAATGGTTATATATATATCTTCAATTTTTTCCTATTTCTCTATAAAATTTACATAAAATAATACTTTAAAATATATTTAAATTATATTTTTAGTTTTATACCTTAATTTTTTATATTTTTCTATAAAATTTATATAATATTTTAAATTAAATTTATATTATATCATTCTCTTTAATTATATAGCAATATTTATATATAGTATACAATTAACTTTTATATATATATATATATATTATCATAAATTGGTGTTCATATTTTATTTAATAGCATTTAATTATATTATTATCCAAAATTTTATTTGACTTAAAATCAAACATAGTAATTTTCAATAAATATTAAATTTATTTTATAATATTAGCTATTAATTTATAAAACATAAATTTTGCCTAGTAAATTATGTTTGTTTCGTAATTTTTATATTAAATTACTTTATACATTGAAAATCGGATTAAACTTTATCTAATTTTTTATATAATTTTATGTTATAAATTTTAATGATTAATAGAAAAATATTGGTTAATCAAATCAAAAAATCGAAATCGATGGACTAGTTAACTGAATATAACGGACTGGTTAGTGGTTAGTAATTCCGATTATTCTCAACTGTGAATGGGTTTGATCTCAATCTGAGAAATTTCTCTTTCATTCACATATGAGTTGAATAGGAGGTAGGCATGCCTTATCTCTGTTTGCTGAATTGCATAATAGCCTTTACTATAAATTTTAAGTCTCTCGGACTAGTTTAAATGAAAAGAAACTGTTTGCAAATGAAGGGATTGGGTAAAATTCAATAAGAGCACTAAAATATTTCTAATTATGCGTCAAAACAACCCCAAGGTGAGATAGAATCTGAAAAATAATTCAAACAGCCTTTCTTAATTTGTACAACTTTTTAAATGACTCTTCCTATCGAGATTTCATAATCACTTGCCAGTCATTTGAGCTTTTATTTAAGCATGCTAAATGCGTACTCTTTTTATTATTATACACATTAAAATAATCCCCTTTACCTGAAATGATTTTGGCTTCCCTTTAGCAAGATGATCATTATGGAAAAGCGGATTTCACATTTCTAAAATAGAGGAGCTTGATTTCTACCAATCCTTAGTATAAATTTTGTTCATAGAAAATTGACCTTATTTGAAGAAATAAAACTTAAAAGAAAAGAAAGAAGAGAAATATACAAAATGAAAAAAGATAAAAAGAAGCAAAAAATGCAAAAGAAATAAAGAAAGGAAAAGAAATAAGAGGAAAATAGAAAACTTTTGAGGTCAACATCACAACCATAAGAATAAAAAACAAAAAAAAGGAGATCTTGAATTATTCCTCTAAAATAATTTTTGATAAATTAAAAATCACAAGAGCCAAATGCAAGAATGTTTTAAAATCAAACAAATCGGTAAAGAATAATCCTCTTACCAGTTAAAAAAGCATAATGGTCATGTTCCTTTAGCAACCTAACCTATCTTTGTTAGTTATTTACCTAAATCTAACATTACAATTAGTGTAAGACCTTCTAATTTTGGATTCGATCTCATCCAACCGAGTGGAGATGACATTCTAGTAAGGTTTGGTACATAAGAAGAGGCATATGGTATTTCTTGAGCTTTAAGTGAGAAGTTATGAATGCATTATGCATTCAAGTTAAATTTCATCCCTAAATTCGCATCTAGAATTTATTTTTAAAAAGATAAAAAATTATTTTTTGGCCTTTAGCACACATACATAGAAATTGCTTGATATGCATTGTGCTTATGTGTTGGTTTGATAGGCCTTGGTATTAAGATACTTATTTTCCTATTCCCTCGTTAATAATAACTATTTAGTTTCTCTTATTTAGATTAAACTAGTTGAGAATGTGATCCGTTCAGCTTATTTAAGGATCAATAAAATTGAAGCTAAAAGCATTTAATGAGTTGCCATCACTTTAAACTTTGGATGCTTTTTGGCAAA
>JBBPFJ010000564.1:0-81072 GCA_037975025.1 Excoecaria agallocha
TGAGCCTAAATAAATCATTAATAATTCCAAAATCCCATTTAATACTTATCCAGCAATTTTAAAGAGCCCAATCTTATTATGAAGTTGGATTTTTAACTTAACTATAAAAATTCAAGTGATAGGGATTTTAGGGTTAAGTGAAGAATTAAGAGAAAAGAAATTCTCTTACTCTCTCAATCCTAGCCGCCACCCCCCTTGCTAGCATCAAGGGAATTTCGGCCAAGCCCTTGTATTCCTCTATTGTTGGTTTATTCAATCCTTTTCTAGTGTGGATTACTAGTTGGAGGTGTTCAATTTTAGACATTGTGGTTTGTGACAACCCAGTGAGAAGGAAAATCAACTGTTTCAACAAAAATCAAAGGTGAATTTTCTTATTCTCATTAATATGTATATTTTAAATTCATGGCAAGATTAAAAAATTTTGAATTTTGCTTATGTATGAGATGCATGTAACCGATAATTGCCAACATAAAGATTTTTCCACATCATGAAATTGCTATTCATCAACTAATATCTATTTTTTATGTAGTTGTGAACCAGTCTATAAGATCTCTTTTAGATGCAGCTTTAAATGGAAGTTTCATGAACAAGATCCCTATAGAAGCTTTCTTACTCTTAAATTAGATAGCCCCCCATTGATGCTAAATATGCAAGTGCAAGGACCACACAAAAAAATCAAGCTGTGCACAATATGGATGAGGTAGCCATGCTAAGAGCACAATTAGATGTATTGAGAAAGCATATAAGCGGTTTACAAGTTAAAAATTTGTCATTTTTATCTTAATCATATAACACATATGCTGGAATATATATACCACATAAACTTAAAAGTGAAGACGAGCTTAGGTACTCTAGTTGAAGAAGTGAATGCATTGAACCATTATAGTAATATACTTATAATCTTGGGTGGAGAAATCACCTTAATTTTTTATGGAGAGAAGGGAATAATGCATCTACATTTAGTAATCCACCTAGGGTTCCCTTTAATCAAAATATAGCTTCCCATAGCAATAACCATTTTTCTTACCAAACTCAAGCCTAACCGCATAATAGTTCCACATATTAACCCCCAAGTTTTCAAGCTAGACCTCAACCCACACAAAATAGAAAACCCAATTTAGAAGACATGTTTACTAACCTTATGAATGATCAGATCACTTTTATGGCTAATCAAGATGCTAGGTGGAAGTCACAAGATATTTGGATGAGTAATCAATATGCCTCAATTAGAAACTTAGAAACTCAAGTAGGGCAACTTCCAAATTTTATTTCAAATAGGACACATGACACTTTTCCATCTAATGTGGACAGGAACCTAAAAGAAGAAGTAAAAGCAATCACATTGAGAAGTGGGAAGGAAGTAAAAGAAGCTAAAAATGGTAAGAACTCTTCAGATTTAGTGGAACCGACAACAGAGGTAAGTATTTTTGAACCTAAAATTATTAATAACATGCTTATTGTTAGAGGTAAAGGTAAAGAAAAAGCTTATTTCTACTGTGCTTAATGAGTCTAAGTTACCTTATCCCTTTATAGCTAGGAAGGAAAAACATAATGAATAGTTAACTAAATTTTTAGACATGTTTAAAAAGTTAGATGTAAATTTATCATTTACTAAAGCTTTATTGCACATGCCTAAATATGCTAAGTTCATGAAAGAGCTTTATTTGAATAAGAAAAAGTTTGAGGGTGTAGAAATGGTCCAATTACTTGAAAACTACAGTGAAATTTTAATAAGCAAAATTCCTATAAAATTAGAGGATCCCGATAGTTTTACTTTGCCATGCGAATTAGGAGAAAATTTTATTGGACATGCATTATGTGATTTAGATGCTAGTATTAACTTAATGCCCTGTTCAATTTGCAGGAAATTGAATTTAGGTGATATCAAAAAAATTCGAATGACACTACAGTTGGCAGATAAATCGACAAAAAGGCCAAAGGGTATAATAGAGGATTTCTTGGTGAAGGTTGGAAATTTCATATTTCCAGTTGATTTTGTGGTGATGGATATGGAGGAGGACCATAAGGTGCCATTGATAGTGGGAAGGCCATTTATGAATACATCAAAGGCACTTATTGATGTACATAGACAAATAGTCACCTTGAGGTTTAATGAGGAAGAAATAGTTTTCAATGTAAATAAGGTGATAAAGCACCTATCTTATGACTTTGAAGAGTCTATTTGCTTTTTTGGATAGTGTTTAGGAATGTGTAGAGGAGAAACAAGAGGAAATATTGATAGATGATGCATTACAAGATTGTTTAATGCATTCAAGGAGCAAAGAGGATGCTGGAAAGGAAGAAGAAAAGTTGATAGAGGAACTGGAAAAAGAGCACAATGATAAATGAATAAAGGAGGATGAGCCATCCCCTCCTAAGGGAGAAAATAAATTTAAACTTAAAACTCTTCCTTCACATTTGAAATATGTATTTTTAGAAGATAATGCTAAACTAATAATTATTTCTTTACTTTTGATAGGTTTGGAAGAAGAGATGCTTGTGGAAGTATAAAAAAAGCATAAAGGAGAAATTAGTTGGGAGACATAAGATTTGAAGGGAATTAGTCCTAGTTACTATACACATTAGATACCTATGGAGAGTAACTTTAAGCTGGTGGTGCAGCCCCAAAAGAGACTCAATCTAGCTATGCAAGAAGTAGTGAAGAAGGAAATACTTAAACTACTAGATGCAAGTATTATTTATCCTATTTATAATAGTAATTAGGTGAGTCCAGTACAATGTGTGCCTAAAAAAGGGGGTATGACTGTGATAACAAATGAAAAGAATGAACTTATCCCAACATGAACAGTGACAGGATGGAAAGTGTGTATAGACTATAGGAGATTGAACAATGCCATTAGGAAGGATCACTTCCCTTTACCTTTTATTGACTAAATGCTAGAGAGGTTAGCTAGGAATAGGTTTTACTATTTTTTAGATGGTTATTCGGGATATAAGCAAATTTCTAAAAGCCCTAGAAGATTAAGAAAAGACTACATTCACATTCCTTTATGGCACCTTTCCATATAAGAGAATGCCATTTTTTCTTTGTAATGCCCTAGCCACCTTTCAAAGGTGTATGATGGCCATATTTCATGATTTTATGAAAAATTTTATGGAGGTCTTTATGGATGACTTTACTTTATATAGTCATGATTTTGATTCTTGCTTGAATAACCTTGCATTGGTTTTGAAAAGGTGTATAGAAACTAACCTTATCCTTAATTAGGAAAAATGTCACTTCATTGTAAGGGAAGGTATAGTTTTAGGGCATAAGATTTTTGAAAAAGGAATTGAAGTGGGCAAGAATAAAATAGATGTGATTGCTAAATTGCCTTCCAATACTAATGTCAAAGGCATTAGAGGTTTTCTTGGTCATGCTGATTTCTATCGCCGGTTTATTAAGGATTTTTCAAAAATTGAAAAACCATTGTCTAATTTACTGCTTAAAGATGCTACATTTAACTTTAATACAAAGTGTTTGTAGGCTTTCAATTTACTAAAGCAAAAGTTAATTGCGGCACTGGTAATAGCACCGCCATATTGGACCTTACCGTTTGAAATAATGTGTGATGCTAGTGATTATGTAGTAGGAGCAGTTTTGGGATAAAGGAAGGAAAAGATGTTTCACACCATCTATTATTCCAGTCATACACTAACTAGAGCTCAAGTGAACTATACCACCACTGAGAAAGAATTGTTGGCCATTGTCTTGTCTTTTGAAAAATTTAGGCTATATCTCTTAGGTTCAAAAGTCATAATGTGGTTGGACCATGCAGCTCTTCAACATCTTTTTGCTAAGAAAGATTCTAAATGAAGTATTTTTAGATGGGTTTTGCTACTATAGGAATTTGATGTAAAAATCAAGGATAAAAAGGGGAGCTAAAAATTTTGTAGGCGACCACTTATCTAGACTAGATCATGATCACATAAAAAAGGGAGAAATTTTTGATTTATTTCCTGATGAACATATTTTTGCTATTTGTACTTGTATAGGTTCAATTCCTTGGTATGCTAATATTGCTAATTATCTTGTAGGAGGTTATCTACCAAAAGGCTTTACTTGGCAATAGAAGAAGAAGCTAATAGCAGATTTAAGGCATTATTTATGGGATGATCCATTTTTGATCAAGATATGTTTAGATCAAGTGCTTAGGAGATGTGTTTTGAAGGAGAAGTAAGAAGATATCATAAGACAATGTCACGAAGGATAGGTAAGGAGCTCACCATGGAACAAATCGTATAGTGCAAAAAATTTTACAGTTAGGTTTCTTTTAGCCCTCTCTTTTTGTTGATGTTAAATCTTTCATAGAGTTATATGATAGGTGTTAGTGTGTAGGAAATATTTTGAAAAGGGATGAGATGCCCATAAATAATATGCTAGAAGTAGAAATTTTTGATGTTTTGCGTATTAATGTTATGGGATAATTTCCAAATTCATGTGGATTTGAGTATATCCTAGTTGCTATGGATTATGTGAGTAAATGGGTGGAAGTAATAGCAACTAGGACACGTGATGCTAGAGTTGTGCTTTGAATTCCTTAGGAGCAATATTTTCACTAGGTTTGGGGCACTAAGGGCTATAATAAGTGATTGAGGCAAGCATTTTGTCAACCATCAATTTAGGATATTACTTAGAAAATTTGGTGTCAAGCATAAAATAACAATCCCATATCACCCACAAGCAAATGGGCAAGTGGAAGTGTCTAATAGGGAGCTAAAATAAATCTTAGAGAAAATAGTCAATATTGTTAGAAAAGATTGGTCTCAGAAGTTAGATGAGGCTCTCTAGGTCTACAAAACAACATGTAAAACCCCTATAGGCATATCTCCATTTGGATTAGTTTTGAAAAAATATGTCATATTTGCCGGTTGAATTAGAGCATAAAACATATTAGGCAACAAAATTGCTTAACTTTGATTTGAGATGTACAAGAGAGAAAATAAGCCTATAGCTTAATGAACTTGCTGAATTTCGACAGTGGTCGTATGACAATGTAGCACTATACAAAGAGAAGACAAAATGCTAGCATGACAAGAGGATAAAAATGAAGGAGTTTGTTCCCAAAATGCTGGTCTTATTGTATAATAGTCGATTGTAGTTATTTCCAGGTAAGTTGAAATCTGGATGGCTTGGACCATATGAGGTGTTATCTAGCAATGAATTTGGAGTGGTGACCATTAAGAGTCTAAAAGACGGATGTGAATATAAACTCAATGGGCGTTTCTTGAAGCCGTATCGAATTGGACAAGTAGAGGTTGCTGAAGCAACCATGGTTTTGTGAGACTATTAATGGTTCTAGTTGAGAACATGCTAAACTCAGAACTACACTCCTTCCTTATTTTTTTTTGTGTTGCTTTGTTAGTTTTTATGTTCTGTTAATAGTTTGTTTGATTTTGGTTAGTTTGCATTTTGGGCAGTTTTATGTGTAATAAGTGTTAATTTGTTTTGTGTTTAAGTGTTTCATGAAGTGCACTATGATAGTTGTAATGTTAGAGTTAAGAGAATAGCTCATAGCAGTTGTAATCTTAATATAGTCTATCTGTGCTATCTAGGCATTTTCAATATAGGGGAATTTTGATTTTGTCGAGCATATATGCTAAACTTTTGCTATGTGTTTCAACTTTTATGGTGGATTTATGATCTTGTTGAAAGGGAATTAATAAAAATAAAAGAGGAATTTGGGTACACATTAAGGAAAAAATTCATTTTAAAGGTTTATATTGTATGAAGAGTTACAAGGCAGTTTTTGGACTTTGTGAACCGAGTGTGTGATCTAAAATGCATGTTTATTTGTTCTTCATTGATCTCATGCTCAATGACTTGATAGAGTGATTTACCACTCCACCGGGTGCTTAACCACTCGATAGAGTGAGAAATCACTCCACTGAGTCCCATTTCAAGCCAGTTGTGCCATTTTTTTCTATGCCCCATACAGTAGTGAGTCACTTGGTAGAGTGAAAAACTCACTCCACCAAGTGGGTCTTTGCTCCATCGTGAAACCTCCTTTAATATCCCATTTTGCTTCACTCTACCATGCACTTTCACACTTGCTTCAAATTTTTGGTCTTTTCTCTCTCACTCACCCAATCTACTCCACCGAGCTACTTAGGTTTTTCTTGATTAATTTTTGTTTCATCTTCACTTTGATCAAGCAAGTCTTCTATTCTTTCTTAAATTCTTTTAATTTGCAATTGTAGTGACTTATTACTTGGGGTTTTGTTCTTCATTTTGTACAAATTAGCTCACTTAAATTGATCTCATTTTGATAATATTTTTTGCCATATTGATTATGACTGCATTAGGCGTTGGATATGGTTCTTGAAATTTCATTTTTGGGTTTTAATCAATTAAGTTTGCTTGTAATTTGTCTTAGTAAAGTTGTGCACACCACATATATGATAAAATTATTCAAAGACAGTCCATTATTTGTGCTTAAATTTTCTCCTTCGTAACCATTATAATTCATTTGCATATGTTAGTATTTTATCTTCACACTCGATTTCACCATGTTTTCCACTTATGTTCATGTAGTGATTTGTGAGAAAGTTGGCCTAATTGTTGAGTATTTCTTTTTGAGTGAGTTTATTAATTCTTATATTTGGTGGCCTTGATTTTGGCTCTCATTATTGTGTGTAATGACCCCTAAAAGATCAAAGAAGAACAAAGCATCCGACTCATCTAGTAGTCATCTCCCCGCATACGTTGATGCTAAAGATAAAGAGTTGTATGAATATTTTATGGGGGGTAAATTTTGTCAAGCCAATTTATTTGCAGTAATTTTATTCGAATATTATGAATGGCAATTTATGGGATGAAATTATCCTTTTGATTATAAATATTGGTTGGGAAAAATTCATTAAAAAGCAACCAGAGGTATATGCACACCTTGCACGAATGTTCTTCACTTCTTTTAAGCTTTATTTTGAAGATGAATAGGATGAAGGCACAGTTAGTTTTAAGTTTAGCAAGAAGACTTACCATATGACCTTTCTAGAGTTTTCACTAAAATTGGGTTTCCCCATAGATACTATAAGCAAATTATCTAATGCTACCCTGCAGGAGAACTGGGAAGTCATTCGTGATCCCATAAACCCAATGCTTTATTAGTCCAGTAAGCTTAAGGCTCATGCTTTAGGCACTCATACACTTTGAATCCTTCACCTATTTTTGTTTCTCACTTTTTTTAGTTGTCTTGGCAGTCCAGGTGCCATCAATGCTGAGGAATGTATGCTGTTAAGATGCATGGTTGAGGGTATTCAGATCAATGGTGCAGTCCTCCTGTGTAGGAAGATAGATGAGTTGTAGAAAAGGAAAACACTATTAAAGAAACATCATTGGGGTGGGTTGCAACTTTAATGGTGAAAGCTATAGGTTATATAAACTTAAGGGATTCTTTTAGGGAGCCTACATTTATAGATTATGCAATGTTGATGCGGGTGAAGAGTTTAGTCAAGAATCCATAGAGACATTGGTCCAATAGCGAGGAGTATTTGGACCTAATCATGATTGGAAGAAATAAGGACGAAGATGATGATCCATCTGAACAACAACAAGTTGAACAGGCACCTGTACCACAAGAACCCTCATCTCAAATGATTGCTTCCTTGAATCAAGTAAATGGTCGGTTGGATAATGTGCAGGATAGTATCAATGAAGTTAATCAAACTCTTGAGCGGTTTGTTGCTAATTTCTAGGGAACGATATCCACCACCACCACTCCTACCATCTGATTAAGCTATATTTTGGTTTGCTGTGGACAATGAATTTTTGAAAGGGGGTAGAGCTTCTTTAAGCTCAATTTTGCTTAGATTCAGGAAGTAGAATCTAATTCTCCCTTTCATGAAAACACTTTTGTTTATGTTATGTTATGTTATGTTATGTTATGTTATGTTATGTTATGTTATGTTATGTTATGTTATGTTTTCTTTTGAAGTTTTATTTGTGTTACCTGTTAGGAGTAAGTTTGTATTCTTGTTTTAAGTACTAGTAATTTTAATGCTAGTTAGCAGTTTGTGTTCTTATTTTAGTTACTTTAGTTCATTAGGTAGTTCATAATTATCACTTAACTTACACTAGAATTAGTTTGCCCCAGTTTTGTTCTCAGAAATTGAACTAGTCGAACTTGAACTTAGAATGTGTAGTGTTTAAAATCTTTGCTAGCATTAAGATAAACATGTTGTTTAATGAGTTTTTAGCTAGTTTAATATTCAACTTGACTTATAGTTGTTAGTTTTCACTTTTTGAGCACCAAGACCAGTTTTCAATAGAAGAAAAACCAATGCATTTTAGTAGTTGAGTAAGGAATTTTAAGATACTAGAACCTTCCTCATCACCCTTTAAAGCATAGAAATAAATCAAGCAACTTAAAAAGTGATATAGGCAATATTTTTCTTGTTGAACTACATTAAGACTGTTTTCCCAACTTTTTGATATATTTGACCCTTATTAAGCATTTTGAGCTTAATGAGGCATGCTTAATGCGTGAAATATTTTATTTTTCTTGTTACACTCAATTATTAACCTTATAACCCAAAAGGCTTTTATCTTTCCCTCTACAATTAGCTATTTTAAAATTGGATATGTTAATTTTTGTTTAAGGGTGTCGTGAGACAATTTGAAATTATTGGCAAAGGTTAAAGGAATTTAAGAGAATAGTGAATGATTTTACCTTGTGACTACTCTTTTGTTTAATATATTACTTGTAATAAGCTAACATAAAAAAAAGAAGAAGAAGGTTCTATTATGAAAGAAAAGAAATAAAGTTAGCATTATGGCAAAATCTTAAGTGTGGGGTAGTTATAAGGGAAAGAAGTTGTAACCTTAAAAAGGGATGAATTGTGAATTTGTGAAAGTTACAAAAATTTTGTTGTCAAGGGTATTGTGAATATAAAAGGGTAAGCAAGTTTGGCTTAGTACTTAAATTTTTAAGTTGATAGGTAGAAATTTTAGAAATGTTAATCTATCTTATCTTAGAGTGGCTATTCTTTTTTATTATTTATTTTTCATTCTTTGATAAACAATACCTTAACCCTATTACAACCTTTGAAGACCAAAGTGATTCTAAGTTTTACTTTAAGTTGTTGTGCGGAGATGACCTTTAGGTTCTGGCGCTAAAAGAGAGGCTTATAGTGTTCTAGAGTTTTAAGTGCGAAACTATTTGTACACATAGTTATACATTCATTCTAAACTTGACTATGAATTTGTATTGGTGTTTTAATTTTGAAAATACTTAAAATGATTTGGTCTTGCACACACATATGGAGACTAATTCATATTATCTTGTTTGAATGAATTCTAGTTAGAATTTTGTTAAGTGCTTTTGTTAATTTCTAAGCTTCATTTTGAAATGCATAATTCTTGATTGAAGTTTGATTATTTTGAGAATTTAGGTTGTTTTAATTTTCTTGGGGGCGAACAAAGATTAAGTGTGGGATATTTGATAAGTATGAATTATACTATATTTTTAATGTGTTTAGCAAGTTAATTTAAGGGTAATTTGATTAATTTAGTGTTTAATTTCTTAATTAGCACTTTATGAGCTTAATTAGTTAATTTGGTGTTTTTAGGTGTGTAATTGAAGAAAAGGAGAATTTATAAGAGCAAAAGTGTAAATTCAGTAATTAAAGTTTTTTTTATGAAGACAAAGTTCATCGTGTAGTCTAAAGCCTAGTCACTCGGTGGAGTGAATTCCTCATTCTACTAAGTGGGCTAAAGAGGAAAAGAAAGAAGTCTTGTGTTAGTCTAAAGAGCAGCCAATTAGTGGAGCAAATAATCACTCTACCGAGTGAGCCAAAAGGAAATAAGGCACGAAGGAATACACTACTTGACGGAGTGGTATCCTCACTCTACTGAGTCACTCTAAAGACTAAAGATAGAAGAGTTTCACTTCATAGAGTGAAATATCACTCTATCGAGCCTAGTGATTGAAGTTGAATAGGACTGTAATTCTTGCCAGTTTGGGAAGTTTTAGTAGTAAAAATTCTTCCAGTTTGAGGCTATTTAAAGCAGCAAACACCAAGAAAGGAGGACTATTTGTTTACCAATTAAACACCTTAGTTTTATTTTCATTTGGCATTTAGGGTTAGAAACTATGATTAAAGACACTGTAGGGGTTTCAAGAACAAGGTAAACTCTAAGTGTTTATATCATTTTAATTTATTTATTTTCTTCAATTTTCAAGATGAAGTGTGAGTAGTTCTTGTACTTTTGCTAAAGGATACTTGAATCCTTAACTCTTATTATAATGACTCAGTTGTGCTTCCATTTAATATAAGTTGATTATTTCTTAGTTTTGTGCAACTTCGTATCTAAATATTGTGTTGAGATCAATTGTTAACTTGTTTGATTAATAGTTGGTATTTGATTTATATATGATTTGTGATATGCATACTCTTTGTTTGGTTCATTAGTATTTATGCATGATTATATTCTGAATTAGGTGTAATTGTGTGTTAATTTAGACAAACTAAAATTAAGAATAGTTGAACTAAGAATAGATTAAAGTTAAGTTTGCTTGAAAAAGAGTTTAATGGATGTCTAAGAGTTTAAAATCAGGTACTTATGCTATGTGTTAAATCATTTTGAACAAGAAAGTTTAATGCATAGATTGATAGTCTGAATAAGCTATCTGGCCTTATTTCACTAGTTTTCCATAATCACTTGTATTCCTTTTAGCTGGTTTATTGCAATATTGGTTAAGGTAGATAGTCCTTTAGCAGGAATTATTTTTAATATTGATTTTCACCAATTTACGTAATTTGGTTTGCTTTGTTTAGAAATCTCTATTTAAATATTTGCATTGTTTGTTTTTGCTAGTTACTATTTTCAGTTCATAATTCTTTATCATCACAAAACTTGGGATTTCCTTTACTTTTGGCAGATAGTATTCATTTGAAAATCTGAAACAAGTTGCATTTACACAGTTTCCTTAGGGTATGATGTTTAGGGTATTAATCTATATTTTCCTATATTGCTAATTGATCTAGTACACTTGCTAGACACCATTCAGTTCCAACTATAATGATATTACTTTGTTGATCTAGAATAGTAGTGGTTGCTTGTGAAAATACACACTTTAATATGGTGATGGAGTAATGCTGGAACATAATTTGTGTTTAGCTTTTGGCTTATGGGCTGATAGTACCAGTATTGGTGAAGAGATTATTCTATTTACATGCAATCACTATAAGAAAATTGCAATTTAGCAACGGAAATTAGCAATGGAAAATGTCAATTTTTCGTTGCTAATCAAAAATAGCAATAGAAATTTCAGTTGCTAATTTGGCGGTTGCTAAATTTAGCAACGGAAAACTTATTTCGTTGCTATATTTAGCAACGGAAATTTTATTCCATTGCTAAATTTAGCAACGGAAATTGAATTCCGTTGCTAACCTCAACAATGCAAGAATCGGTGAATTGGTCAATTTTAGCAACGGAAACAATTTTCCGTTGCTAAATTTAGCAACGGAAATTTAGATTTCGTTGCTATTTTGGCATAAATTCACCCATAAATAATAAAATTGACGACAGTCCAATCCATCGCTAATCCGTCGCTAAAAATTATTACAACTTTTTAATTATTAATGCCATTATTAGATTAAGCTTGGAATTCTAAAAATAAGAGTATTCCATCGCAATGCTAAACAGAAAACAAGAATACATTATACAAAGAGATAAAAAGTGAATAGGGAAGAGATACAACTAAAAGATTAAGTTAACAAAATCATTTGAAAGATTAAGTTAACAAAATGAGGTTAAACATACACAAATATCAACTAAGAAAAAATTCAAGTCCTTAATTGAGATTTCTACGATTCTGCAGTATGTACCCTTTAAAGTTAGTAAAAAATTAAAAAAATCATAAGATGCCTAATGGCATTGCTATAAGAAATTGCATTTCATAATGGCAAATGCAAATGCAAGACTTTCCTGGCCTAGAAAGGAATCCTCACTTGTGTTCTCCTATTTATCTAAAACAGACTTCCATTACTTGGCATTTTCCTCTTTAGTTTCCTTATTGCTTGTAGATTCTCCTTGCTATTCCTCCCCTATAGATGATTCAGAATCCTCATTAACAATTTGTATATCCGGCATAATTTGCATACAGATAAAACAACGAAATAAAAGTTCAAAGAAAAGTATATTACAATGAATTACAGGTTAATTGCTTTCAAACGAACAAGACGAACCTAAACAGAGATATGCAACATACAAAAATACCAAAATCTTACATTTTCTTCTTGATTGCTTTCAAAATTTATAAAGAAACACACAAATGATGCAGTAATAATAAAGGAAACATTTCGAAATTACTAAACTAAAATAATGAGTCTGGAAGAAAAATAAGAAAAAGCAAGGGGTCAAATGTAGTACTCGAAATTACTAAACTAAAATAATGAATACAACATTATTCAAATAATAAAAGTTGAATTAGCACAAGATAATATGCAAAAGGATAGGTGAGAATTTGAAGAACATTTAAAACTAACTTCTTCCCATTGGCTTCATCAAGATTACAATTTAGTAAAGAAACAACATGCAAAAAGCAATCACCATCACGAAATAATAACGCCTAATAGTACTGAAGCAAAAAAGAAAATAGAGTGAGAAAGAAATCAACAATAAACAATTTAAGCAAAGATATTACCTCAAACAATGAGTAATTTTTGTAACTTCTCTCATCCACAAATAAAACAAAACCTTCATCAGTGCCTATAGGTTGTGAATTTCCCTTTTCAACTCTGAAATTTGGAGAGTATATATGAGGATTAAATAGAAAAACGTCACCCAACTCGCCTACAAACTCATTCAGTTGGTTTACATTTCCAAAGCCATAACTAATTGATATGAAAGAGGTTCTCATGGTAATGATGCCCAATATCAAGGTTTGCACTGTTGTTCCCCCAAAAAATCATTCCAGCACAAATTCCCTGATTTTGATTATTTGATTTTATTAGCCACAAAATATTTGTATTTATTTAACTTAATTAGAGTTTAATTAATTTTAATAGGTTGTTCTACCAATTTCTGGCAAACAAACCTTCCATTGAACTCATTAGAAACACCTAGAAAATGTCTTAAATGGCTTAAATTAAATTAAATATCCTAGCTAGCTACTTGCAATTTCACATGAAAGGTGATTTTTCAAACACTTGTCAAATTCTTAATCACATTTTATTTTTATATTTTTGAGAAAAAGACAGATTTTCTGGTTGTTGTTTTATAATCATTGGCTAATTAATTAGTTAACCAATGGAAATAATACGTACCATAACTTCAAGATGGAAAAACCAACCCATTAAGAATCCAAGTGGAACACCAAGCAAATAATAGCAACCTAAGTTTATATATGCCACATACTTTTGCCATCCAGATCCCACTGCCACTCCTACGATAAGATTAAAATTTCTTTTATCAAAATACTAATTATTCTTCATAGCACATTAATTTATTAGAATTTAGAGTAAATACTTGGAAAATAAAAAAGAAGAGTACCATTAATAAATAATAATATAGCCTCATAATTTCAAAAAAAAAATATATATATATATATATATATATATATATATTAATGATATTAGCAATGATTAGCCTTTTTTATTTAAATCTTTTTCGCAACCAGCATACAATTACAAATCATTAAGCGAGATTTTAGTCAATTAAGGCAGTCTGGATGAAATCCCACTAGGGATTTTTTTTCCAATTTACATGTGTATGCTTAATTCCAAGATTAAGACATTGAAAGATGACATAAATTTTATAATATTTCTCTAATAAAAATAATTTATTTTTATTTAAAATTCTGAAAAGTTTGATGAGATAACTTCCTAGAAATTGCAATTTAATTCAATTATATTACGGCATGAACCTCAGCATATTAAAAAAGTTAATGTAGAAGTAGCCAAAGAAAATTTATAATTTACCAAAACTTAAGCAGAAATGGACAAAAAGGGAAAGAAATAAATACCCTATGCCTTCAAAGAAGGCAAAAGGAATCATCATTTCCAGTCATTGATGGTCATGCTGCCAAAAACACCATAGTTATTAAAATGAGATCGAGTTAATCTTAAACAAAAATCATCCTGACATTCCATCTCTAATTGCTGGCCTAAGTGTATAAATTTAGATAGTTTTTGTTCAAATCCAGTTGGCATTGCTTATAGTTATAAATGCAGTTAAGTACCGTTGGCATTGCTTAAATATAGTTCAATTTAAGTGCATTTTGCAAAATAAAATGATATCTATAAAGATTAGAATCAAGCCACCGAAGGAAGACGGCACCAGAAAAAGTTACTAAAGGACAGTGGCGATGGCGATCCGAGTCTCCTTGCCGACGTCGTACGCGGCAGTGGCTAGACGGCAGTGCTAGCACCTCCCTTCCTCTTCCTATTCCCAATCAGCTCTTACGTTCTCCTCTCTCTTCTCTTTTTTTTTCTTTTCTAACCACACACACATTTAACTTTTTAAATCCCACTTTTCTTTTCTTCTTTTTGTTGTATATATATATATATAATTCTTAAAATCTCTACCATTATTATTAAAATATCTATTATTATTATTATTATTATTAATTTTCATAATATATAATTAAATTAAAAATGATTAAATTAAGACCCATATAATCAATTCGAGTTTTGGGGCGTTACATCCATAGAGTTGCAGAGTGAAATCAAAGGATTCGCCTTGAACCTCGAAAACTGGGAAATTGAAAACACCCTTAGCTTCACATTTCACGTAAATGTCTTTGGCGTCAGGTAATGCAATGGTTAAGTACACCTTATTAGAGTGCTGAGCCTAGAGAACCTCCGGATGGAGACTGAACAACTCGAAATCAAAAGAAACTATTTTATTTTCACCCTTTACTCGAAACCAAAAAAAATTGATTTGCGAAAGGAGAGAGCATGAAAATACCTCATTTTTTCTTGGGAAGGTAATTGATCTCAGAAAAGAGATGTCGTTGAAGAAGGTAGAGAACACTTTAGTCTTTACCCTACTGCGAAAAATAACATATTCATTTCTTCGTTTAATAGAGTTGGTGAGGACTAAAGTGCCGGCTAATAGCAATGGCACAAGAAGTTGTTTCAAGAAATAAACCCTTATTAAGAAGCTCTTACCTATCAAAATATAGCTTCAGGTATCACAATAAGTGAAGAAAAGCTTGAAATAGTCTGTGAAAAATAACGAGCAAGGTCGTGGTTTACAGGAGTAGATGGCGAGAGAGAGAGAGAGAGAGGAGCGACTGATGAGGGAGAAGATACAAGTGGAAGAAAATGATAAATTTATAGCTAGGAAAAATTATAAAGTAGCAACAAAAATAGCAACGGAATTTAGATTCTGTTGCTAAAATAGCAATGAAATTTAGATTCCGTTGCTAAATTTTGTTACAAAATTTTTCCCATTTTTTGGAATAAAATTTAGCAATGGAAATGAAATTACGTTGCTATTTTAGCAACCGAAAATAAATTCGGTTGCTATTTAGCAACGAAATTCTAACCGAAAAAAATTTTGTTGCTATTTAGCAACCAAATTATCTTTCATTGCTAAAATAGCAACGGAAATTAAATTTAGCAAAGGAAAAAAATTCCGTTGCTATTTTTCGTTCCAATTTTTTTCGCCATCTATTGGCGCCTTAATTAGCAACGAAATAGTGATTTCGTTGCTAATTTTTATTGTTGAATTTTGGCGCCAAAAATTCTCTCCACTTTTAGCAACAGAAGATAACCAAAATTTTTTTCGTTGCTAAATCTACAAAGTTTAACCAATTTTAGCAACGAAAATTATTGTTTGTTGCTAAATAGCAACAGAATTGGATTTCCATTGCTAATTTAGCAACGAAATCATTTTCGTTGCTATTTTTCCGATGCTATTTCTAGATTTTCTTGTAGTGAATTATTATATTGCTTTAATTTCATTTCTAATTATGAAGTGGTTTTCAATTTTCTGCTTGTATTTGTTCAAGCATTTAGATTCTGCTTTTTGGAATAAGTTGTAAAAGGTTCTAAAACTATATATGTTTAAAAATATATTATAATTGTTATCTTCATAGTTATAAAACAAAGGAGTCAAATGATTAATTAGAAGAATATTTATTCATCCATTTTCTATAAAAATGTCAGCAAATAATGTTAACCACAAGATTGTTACATTTATTCAATCTAAATGTTTGGCATGTACTTATAGATTTTATTTTATTTGTTCTTAATTTTATAATTTATTATTTTTGATAATTTATAAATTAGGTGGGATGTGGAGAAATTAAAAAACGAAGATGATGGCATATTGGCGTTCTTCTATAAAAGTTTAATTTGATTTTGTATGTTTATTTTCATTATTATTGTTAGTGTTTAATTATTATGTAACATATGTTTGTTATAATTTTTAAATTGTTAGTTTGTTGTATTTTTAAGTATTTTTTATGGTGGCGAATATAGTTTATTTGGATTTTAATTTAATTTTAATTTGAAACATGTAAATTAAAAACAATCAAATTTGGGTTGTTTGGGTTAATCGGGTCGGGTCCTAAAAAAAGTTGGGTTAATCGAATTGGGGCCTAAATATAAAATAGGGTAGGGTCGAATGGAAAAATATGGAGAATATAGAGTGTCAAGTTATTACCTGACTGGAACTCACTCGATGCACACCCCTATAAGATGCATATGACCATAAAGAACATATATAGACTAATATAATTTAATAATAAAGCATTAGCATTGTGCAAGTTCATATGCATAACTTATAAGTCTAGTATGCACATGTGAAACTAAAATGTCATATACATATAATTATAATGTAATCTCCTTTTACTGCATATTTCCATATGCAATATAGGGATTTCATATAAGAATAATATGAAGATCAATTCAAGAACTGTCATGCTTCTTTAATCTTTTAACTTAATATGATGTTTTTCCTTTACTTTGAATTAGGCCTGCACTTTTTTAAAGAAGTAGATAACGGGCTAAGTTATTGCATCTGAAGGCACGAATAAAATACCCAAAGGTATTAAAATTTAGACCTAAATGGGGATGAAACTATACAATTTGACCAATCAAGTGGACCCAAATGGGGTCGGCTAACAACCCAAACAAGGCTATTTATGATCCAAACGGGACCATTGATTGGTGTTTAGCAAGTTTACTAGATTAGCTAGTAATATAGAAAAATAAGATTAAGACCCTAAATATCAAACCTAAGGAAAATTATACAGGTGCAAACTTGTTTCAGATTTTAGAATGAAAACTATATGCAAAGAGTAAGAGAAATCCCAAGTTTTATAATGATGAAGATTTAATGAACTAAAAATAGGAATTAAAGTAATGAAGCCAAAACTATTAAACATAAACTTAAGCAGATAAATTTAAACTTAAACAAAACAAGTAATGTAAGTTGGTAAAAATCAATAATAAAGAAACTTATACTAAAGAACTGTCCACCTTAACTAATATTGCAATGACTCAGTTAAAAAGAACACAAGTGATTATGGAAAAAGAACACTCCTTCCACCGAGTAAACCTTCTCTATTTTTGTCCTTTAAGATGACTCAGTAGAGGGAGAATTTCCTCCACCAATTGAGCCATCTCTCAAGCCCTGCTTCCCATGCCTTACTCTGTAGAAGGAGAATTAGCTCCATTGAGTGACTGGCTTCTAGACTACACACACGAAATCTTGTCTTCAAAAATCCCTTAAAGGCTAAATTTCCTCTTTTGCCCTTAATTCTTTTTTTTTCTTTAATTTCATGCTTAAAAACACCAATTTATGCAATTAGTTACATATTATGATAAACTTAACGATTAAACACTATATTAAATAAATAAACACCAAAATGACACAATAAACACACTATACACATCCTTAAAATATAGTATAATACACAATTATCAAATACCTCACACTTAGTCTTTACTCGTCCTCGAGCAAATTAGAAGAAGCCAACTTCTCAAAATAACCAAACTTCAACCAAGTATTATGCATTTCAAAAGAAAGCTTAACAATTAACAAAAGCATTTAACAAACTTCTAACTAGAATAAATTCAAGCAAGACAATATGAGTTGGTTTCCATGTGTGTTTGTAAGACCAAAATAGTTCAAGCATTATCAAAATCAAAACACCAATGAAAATTCATAATCAAGCTTAGAATGAATGTACACCTAAGTGTATGAATAGTTTCTCACTTGAAACTCTAGAAACACCATAAGCATCTCCATTAGCACCGAAACTCGAAGGTCATCTCTACTAAATAACTCAAAAAAAATTTAAAATCACTTAGGTCTTAAAAGGTTGTAATGAGGTTAAGGTATTGGTCATCAAAGAATGGATAATAGATAATAAAAAAGAATAGCCACTTTATGATAAGATAGACTAACATTTCTAAAATTTCATCCCACTAACTCAAAAATTATAATACTAAGCCAAACTTGCTTATACTTGTATATTCAAAGTAATTCTTAAGAGCAAGAACTATTGCAACTTTCTCAAATTCACAATTTATTCACTTTTAGAAGTCATAATTGCTTTCCCTTGTAAATACCCCACACTTAAAATTTTTCCATTTATGCTAGCTTTATTATATATATATATATATATATATATATATATATATATATATATATATATATATATATATATATATATATATATATATATATATATATATATATTAAACTAGCTTCATTCCTGGCAATACAAGATTTCTTTGGTAATTACAAGGTAAAATTTTCACTATTTTATTGATTTCAATAATAAATCTTAACAAAGGTATCCCAAGAATCCTTTTTACTACACTCTTCTAGTACCCAACAAAAATCAATCCATTCCAATCCTAGAGTGGTTGATTCTTAGAAGGGAAGATAGAGGCTTTTTAGGCTATATGGTCAATAAATGAGTGTAACAAGAAAAATAAATATGGCATGCATTAGCATGCCTTATTAAGTTCAAAATGGCTAACAAGGGTCAAATGTACCAATAGGGTAGGTAAATAGTCTCAATATGGCTTAATAAGCAAAATTATACCTAGGTCACTTTCTAAGTTGTTTGAGTTGTTTTTATACTTCAATGGGTGATGAGGAAGGTTCTAGTGTCCTAAAATTCCTTGCTCAACTACTAAAATGCACTAGTTTTTCTCTTATTTCAAAACTGGTCTTAGTGCTCAAAATGGAAACTAACAAATATAAGTCAAGTTGAAAACTAAACTAGCTAAAAGATTTTAAACACTGCACATTCTAAATTCAAATTCAACTAGTTCAAGTTTTGAGCATAAAATTTGGGCAAACTAAGTCTAGTGTAAGCTACTTGAAAATTTTGAACTAATTATTTGACAGAGGTATACAACTTACACCTAGTAGCTATCTCCATGCATTCTTAATATTAGTATATAATTGTAGATTTATAGTCAATACTAATAGTTTAATTTGTGGAAGACAACTAATTAATTTTAGTCGCTAAAACACCCATATATATATATATATATATATATGTATGTATGAATAGTGTTTTCCATGCTCATATACATGTATACATATCACATAAGCAAAGTTAACAGATATGGATTGCCATGACTCCAATTTGAATATGCCTATTTTCTTCACTATTTTCATGTTTATACTCCTTTAATTAAACCATATGCTATTTTTTTTTCTATAAATTAGTATTTACTAATTTTATTTTATTTTTTTAATCATTTAATAACTACAATTTAAATAAATATAATTAACAAAATTTATTGCAAGCATATATATAATCATGAGTTCTATTAACAATTTATTTGTTATTCCTAGTTCTCTATGTATATCCCATATGCTTTTTAATTACATTATTGATATTATAGAGTTTTAAGAAAATATGCATCTTTTTTTTTTGCTTCTGCTTTACACCATTGGGAGTTCCACCAGCCTTTCACCGAAACCACCATCTTTTTCTTCCTTGGCTAGCCACCATTTACAACCTATTTGGCCAACTAGTTGTCCTATTTTAGAGGTACAACCAATATAGATAGAATTAATGTTATTATTTATTTGTTTCTCATTTATGTGTTTAAATCAGGTAGTAAAGTTTTGGTTGTGGACATGGCAATTAATGAACTTCTCTTTTCTCTATATCATTCTTTGTGGTGTTATTCTCATCACTTAATGCTTGAATTTTTAATGAAAATGTTTTTATATTGGATTTTGAAATAATTATTATGAAGTGGGATAATTTTTACCAAGAGTAGAGGATGCACCGACTCTTTCGTATATGGTAGTGAATTGATTATGAAGCAAAGAGATTAGAATGAGTTGTTACAATCTTATGAAGAGTTTCCCCATACAAATTCTTAGGAAAGGTATTATAATCTCTGTTAAAGTAACAATGTGGCTCATCATGTGTGATTGGATGTCAGTTTTCTACTACTTGGTTTTGTTTTTTTTCTTTCCTTTATACCAAGTTAAATTTGTTATAGGATCTTAAAGGATAAAACTCTCTACAAAGTGTCTTTTACTTTTGTTGATGCTGATGTTAGTAGTGCTATTGAAGTATGCATTTATTCGTGGAATCATTAATGTACCATTAGATGTTATCAATAGAAGTCTATCTGTGGTATGACTTTTTTTTTTGTCTATATGGTATCATTAATGTACCATTTGATATTAAATTTGAATATTTGCAATCTATGAAAAGACTTATTATATTTTTGGGATGGCTAATATTTAAATAAAATATTTGATTACTTCAGAAATTTAATATTAACGATCAAATTTACTTTCAGTGAAAGAATTTTGAATTCCTCTAGTTGAAAGTAAAAATAATCAGCGAAGGGAAAATTCGGTCACTAAAATGAATTTTCAACAATCGGAATTCCCTTTATTGAAAGTGAATGCAATTGGTGAGGGGAAATTTGATCTCTAAAAATCAGTATTTAACATTGGAAATATTTTGGTTGTCAATGACTTTAACGATCGGAATATACGTTAATGACCAAAATAGAAGCAGTCATTAATTCTTTTAATGACTGAAATGTTAGTGGTCATGGAATCCTTTAACGACTAGAATATATGCTAACGACCAGAATAAAAATGATTGTTATTTCTTTCAACGATCGTATTTTACTAATCGTGGAAATGTTTTATGATTGGTTGTAAGAATCTAGTTGTCTATACCTTTACCTATGGGACTTTTAGCAAACAATTTTTTGGATTGTTAAAGGTCTTTGACGACTGGATATTGACCTTTAATGACCGAATTTTCCTTCATTAAAGGGCATTTTTCTTGTAGTGAATGGTTTTACTTTCAAGATCATCAATCCTCTTTCTAGGGCAGCAGCGAGTCCAGTTACTATATTGACATAACTCTCATCTTAAGGTTCTTGAGCTTCTCATCTAGGTTATAAGGGTTAGAAGTATCAATAGGCTGTGTTGGATCAACCATCTTTGCCATTTCTAGATTTCTTTGAACCATTTTAGATTGTTTACTGTATCACTTAGACCAAGTTCTGAACTTTGAGTGCTCTAAAAATTCTTGATAGGGTGGTGATAACCAATACTCTTAAACCACCTGGGTAAGTGATCTATGATGGATGAAAAATCAAAATGTTAAAATGATGCATGTTTAGGATTTTACCTGTAAGAAGTTGCACGTGTCGAATATTTTTGCACCATAAAAATTATTTGGAATTTATATGCTTTATTTACTTACTATTTTATTTGGTTTAGAAAATATCTAAATGATGCATGCATATGTAGAGAATACACATGATATACAATTAAAAAATATAAATGGACTGTAACACAACAACACATATGTAAATAACGCATAATGAAGGTGTGTGCATATAATATGACACAGCAGATGAATGAATATACACAACATATGGCATATATATACACAACTTAAGCATGACAGTGTATGTATGTGATGTGACATGAGATGCATAAGATATGGCATAGTGATGCATATATGATAAATGGCACACATGGTGCATGGAATTCATGTGACATGATGGTATGGTTTAGATAGCATATGCTTTTGATGATGCATGGTACATGGCATGAACGTGGATGGCAAAGGTGCAATAACTATTCTATATCCTTCTTGGTCATTGCTTTTAAATATACCACCCTATATGCAATCATTCATAATATAGTTCATTTCTATAATTATCGCATTAATTAGCATACCTTTTAATTAATTTATTAAACTGGATAAGATCGTATAAAAAGGACTACTTGCTACATTTTGCTTTACTACTGTTTTCCTCTTTACAAACCATTTTACTTAGTACAAAATGAAAATGTACAAAGGCAAAAGCAAAAAAGGTAACATCTTCATACTTTGAATCTTTCTAATGTTAGCCTTATCGCTATAGATCTCACCCTTGGTAAAGAGTTTGAATTTGAGTACCTATATGGATAAAACTCATGCTAAGCTAAAAAACATAGTGGGTAACAGTTAAAATGTGAACAACCACTCATAGTGGCCATTCCCAAGCACACAAACATACAACAACACAAAGATAAATTTATTCACATTGGAGAAATGTTTAACCAATAACAAGGGAAAATATGCTACTATATTACTTATAATACATGTGTAACATATCACTATTTAGCAATTTCTTTAACAGTTCATTTCTTTTTCATGAATGCTTGCCTAAGTTTTGTAGGTGTGGATAATGGGTGTTGTGGATATCCGGAGGTATCGATCGTATGAGTATCCAAAGGTATTAATCTTATGGACCTAAACAGGGTTAAGACTGTGGTCCTTATAGGGATAAATTATGGACCCAAATGGGGTCAAACTATGGCAACTGTAAATGTACCCTATAGGCATGCGTATATATCCACAACCAAGTTCTATATGCAAGCTTTGATCTATTTTCACATTTTTTCCGTACAACAAGATTAATTCATTTCAATATATATTTGTACAATTACAAGTATTCATAATGGTACAAATAGTATAGCTTTAATGATACATGCATATTTGAGAATATACTGGTTAATATAATATGCATATCATTTCATTAAACACCTTTAACCTTACATATTTGTGTGTGTAGTCAATGATATATGTATGTATATATATATATATATGTGTGCATCTAGGTTTTTCATACATTTCATACCATGTATTACCTTAAATAATCATGTTCAAAGTACCTTAAGTGTGTTTGGAAGCGTTCGGGCAAGTTTCGATGGTCATTAAGGCTAAAAATCATATACAAGCTATAACTGGGGAATCACAAGACTGAGATAAATTGGTCATGGCTATGTATAATGGTCAAAATAGGTATAGAAGGGTCCACAAGGTTGAGACAAAATGGTTTTATTCGTATGCCCCATTCTGGCCTAAGAATTCTGTAGATAATTTTCTTGAGTCTGATTGCACATCAATTTAGACCTAACAAACAAGATTTTTAGGCCAAGTGTTCTCCTATATTTCTAGTTTCCAAATAATTAAAAACCACTTCATTTTTCTTTTTAAATCTCAATATATTCACCAAATAATGTAGACTGCTCCCAATGATAAGGCAATAGGCATAGTCAGGGTTCAAGCTAAAGGTTGCCTATCATAGAGGAAGAAAAAGACATTGATGTCTTTATGTGAAATTAAGATTCATAAGTATAGTATATATACCAAATATAATTACTCAATTTGGAACTCCCAAACTCTAGGTATAGGCAAAACAGTCTATATAAGTTTAGTGAACCTGAGGACAAATTTTTGCCAATAAGAGAATTTATCTCATATTTAGTTTCCAATGACAAATCAACCATCATATTTATGTATCCTTTCATTAAAAATCCAAATTTAACATTTCTAATCACTATAATAAGGCAAACATCTATAAAAATTTCAAGAAGTTTCCACACCTTTTTAGTGGTTATACCTCCTTCAAGCTCCTTCTCCTTCATTTTCTTTACATTTGCTGGATTGCCCTTCTTTATAGAATGGATTCATATGTTATTAAGATATAAATGATTCATATAATCTTTCTAATTAATTATCAATTTACAAAATTTAAGGGAGAAGATATTAAGGAGTTGTTACCCAAAAATGGTAATCTCTAAATTCTCTTTCCTTAAGAAAAATCAAGTTAATCTTTTTAGGGACTATTTAGGGGCTAATTGAGCAAAACTGTTTGCCTTAGAATTCTTGACGTGACCGGACCCCATCTCCCCTCAATCCCTTGATTTTTTCTACTTTTCTCAAGAAGATTCTGGGGAGAATAGGTGCCCTAGTGCCATTGGCTCCCCTTTTGATTTTTCCAAACTTGCAGTTAACTACTTAAATTCATGTTTTACCCCTAAACTTTCTTTTTTCCTTTTCCATTGGGTTCCTTGATTAACATCTTCCCATAATTAATCACACGCATAGCTTAATTTAAAATGACCAATTTACCCCTCTTCTTTTGAGGTAATTACCTTTATACCCCAATTTATAGTTCACTAACTATACACACACAAGGATCATATTGTCATTTAAGCACACATGTATATTCTCTCTAGGCGTAAATAGGGCCCTCACATTTCTCTCCCCCTTAAAAGAATTTCATCCTCAAAATTTTTACCTGGTTTGAAAAGTTATGGGCATTGCGCTCTTATAACTGATTCAGGTTCCTATATGGCCTCTTCTATGCCATGATGCTGCCATAATACTTTAACTAAGGGAATTTGCTTATTCCATAATTGTCTAACCTCCTGATCTAAAATTTCTTTTGGTTCTTCATCATTGGAATAGTCATGTTGTACTTATATTTTTTGTAGGAGCACTATGTGAGATTCATCTGATCGGTACCTTCGAAGCATAGAAACATGAAAGGCATCACGAAACTTAGATAATTCTAAAGGCAGTGCCAATCTATAAGCAACAAATCTAACCCATTCTACAATTTCATGTGGGCTAATGAACCTTGGACTAAGCTTTCTTTTCTTCCCAAATTGTTGTACTTTTCTCTACAGTGACACCTTTAAGAATACTTTATCTCCCACTTGGTATCCAATATCTTTCTCTTTAAGTACGCATATGACTTCTATCTGTCATTGGCGGTCTTTAATCTTTGCTTGATAGTTTGCACCTTCTCCTCAGTATCTTTAATAATGTCAGGATCAATTACCTTTTGCTTAGTTAGTTTGGTCCAATAGATCAGATTTTTACACTTTTTGCCAAATAGGGCTTTTTAAGGTTCCATATCGATTCTAGCTTAATCTATTATTGTATGAAAACTCCATCAAACCAAGGCATCTATCCCAACTTCCTTGATATCCGAGGCACAACCTCTCATTATATCCTCCAGCACTTGAATAACTCTTTTAGATTGCCCATCTGTTTGCGGATGAAATGTTGTACTGTGGTGAAGTTTGGTGCCCACATCCTATTAAAGTCTTTCAAAATATAGATGTAAATCTCAGATCTTGATCAGAAATTACAAATATAGGAATTCCATGCAATTGGACAATTTGGTTCATATACAATTCAGCCAATCTATCCAGTGGGTAGTCCAATCGAACTGGTATGAAATCAGACACCTTGGTTAGCCTATCTACAATTGCCCATGCTGCATCATGCTTTCTTTGAGTGAGAGGCAACCTTGTAACAAAATCCATGGTGATATTTTCCCATTTCTATTGTGGAATTGAAATGGGATTTAACAACTCGAAAGGGAATTGGTGTTCCGCCTTCACTTGTTGGCAAGTTAAACACTTGGAAACATACTTAACCACATCTCTTTTCATTCCTGGTCATCAATAAATCTGCTTAATGTCTTGATAAATCTTGCTACCTTCGGGATGTATAGTGAAAACTGTGTTGTTCGCTTCTCGTAATAAGGTTTTATTTAACTCTTAAATATCCGATAAGCAAAGTTTGTTTTGATAATACACACATCCATCTTCTCTTGTTGAATACTCTGATGGGTCTTCCTCATGTATTGATTGAACTATCCACTATAATTTTTCATCATCTTTCTAGGCATCAATTATTGTTTATTTCATATTGGGTCGTGTTTTCAATTGAGTGATCAATGCTTCATATAGTGAAAATCTCTATTTACATTATTGCAATAATAACGATGCCACCATCTTTTGGTTTATGGCATTGCCATTGCATTCACTTTACCTGTATGATAATCAATTATGCAGTCATAGTCTTTGAATAATTCCAACCATCTACACTATCTTGAATTGAGGTCCTTTTATATAGTAGATATTTAAGACTCTTATAATCTTTATAAATATTACATCTTTCTCCATACAAGTGGTGCCGCCATATCTTTAATACAAAAACTACTGCTGCCAACTCTAGATCATATATAGGATGGTTTTATTTGTGAGGCTTCAATTCCCTCAAAGCATATGCCATAACCTTACCATCTTACATCAACAAACAAACCAATACATTTCTAGAGGCATTAGTGTACATAGAATATTCTTTACTTGATGTCGGTTGGGTAAGAACTGGGGCTTATGTTAGCATCCTTTTCAATTGCTCAAAGGTAGCTTGACATTTGTCAGTCTATTCAAACTTAACATCCTTTCAGGGTAGTCTAGCAAGTGGTTAGGAGATAATTGAGGATAATACCTAGCCAGGCCTAGGAAACTCCTTACTTTCGATACATTTTGGGGCGACTTCCAAGTAACAATGGCTTTCACCTTTCTAGGATCCACTATAATGCCTTCTGGTGATATAATATGCCTAAGAAAAGAAACCTCCTTAAGCTAGAGATCACATTTGCTCAACTTAGTATATAACTATTTCTATTGTAAAGTCTATGACACAATTCTTAAATGTTCGGTATGTTTTGCTTCATTTCAAGAGTAAACTAGTATATCATCAATAAACACCACCAAAAATTGGTTTAAGTAGGGTCTAAACACCCTATTTATCAAATCCACTAAAGCATCTGAAGCATTAGTTAATCTAAAAGGCATAACCAAAAGTTCATAATGGCCATATTGGGATTTAAAAGCAGTTTTTGGGACATCTTCATCCTCTACTCGAAGTTGATAATATCATGATCACAAGTCAATCTTTGAAAACTTCCTAGAATTCTTTATTTGATCAAACAAATCATCAATCTGAGTTAGGAGATATCTATTCTTCACTGTCACCTTGTTGACCTATCTGTAATCAATACAATCCTTAAGGTGTCATCTTTCTATTTAACAAATAGAAATGGTGTGCACCAAGGGGACATACTAGGCTTGATAAAACCCTTATCTAATAGCTCTTGTAGTTCAACTTTCAACTCCTTCAGGTCTGATATTGCCATCCTATATTGCGCCATAAAGATGGGAGTGATTCCTGGTAAAGTTTCTATAGATAACTCCACTTTTCTTTTAGGTGGGAGACCGAGTAGCTCCTCAAGAAACATGTCAAGAAATTCATTGACCACTGATACATCTTAAAGGTTTACTTTCTCTCTTTAATAATCAAGCAATAGGGCAAAAAATGCTTTACACCCTTTTTTTTAAGGAAATGTCTAACTTGCATAGTCGAAATGACATTTGATAAAGGTTTTGATCTAGTACCTTGGACTGTTATTTCCTTTCCCTCTATATCTTTTCGCTCTACTATACTTTTCATACAATTCACTATTTCTAGGTATTTAGTTAACCAATCCATGCCTAGTATCACATCAAATTCACGAAATGGTAACTCTATTAAGTTAGCAGGAAATTCTCTCCCTTGAATCACAATAGGGTAATTCCTACACATTTTATTCATATAAATGTTGTGGCCCAAGGGACTAGTCACACATATATCAAAAACTAACTATTCCAGATTTGTCACATTTTTACCCAAATCCCAAACATAATTATAAAAATTAGTAGAACCCGGATTGATAAGCACATGCACATCAGTGTTAAAAAGTTAGAAAATACTTGCTATGACTTTCTGGGCATTCACTTCTTCATGAACATTTATTGAATACGCTCAGGTAGGAGGTGTAAAAGTGAACAGTTAATCAATAATCTCAGAGGCATTTCTGGACTAGGCTCTAGATGGACCAGTTCCACCTCGACCACTTCCACGCCCTCTACCTTTTGAGGATGCATTAGAAGTTTCCTTATTGCTTTGTTATGTAGACCCCTGCTCTTGTTTTAATAGGCAGTTAGCCATGAAATGATTAGTGTTGGAGCAATAGGTGCACTTTAGTGACTGTCCTCCACCCTATCCTTCTGATGTCTCATTACCCAATTTAGATGAGGTAAATTTTCACTATTGTCTACCCGAAGTAGCAAGATTGTTGAAAGATCCAACTAATTGATTTCCCTGTACAACCTGAGGTCTCTTTCCTATAGATGTACAACCTCTAGCAAAACTTCTTTTTTGCTCTCTCTCCTTCTTGGCTACTTTATTATTTTCTACTCGGATGGTTGCTTGTACAAGTTGATAGTAGTCCACTGCTTGCAATGAAGTAGGTCTAATCAAGTGCTCCCTAATATAATCATTTAAGCCATTTTAAAAATTGCTGACATTTAAAGGATCCAGTTAGAATAGATTATGGTGTATATTTGCTTAAATGGCTGAACTCCTTCTTATATTCAAACATCATTATGCCTCTTTGCTTCAAGTTTAGAAATTGTCTAAATTTCTCCTCTTTATAGGCTTCAATAACATATCTTTTCTTAAATTAGGAAATTAGGGTTGCTTTAACACTAGTTTTCACCAGTCATATGCTGAGCCCTGAAGTAAGGACAAAATGCACATCACTTTCCCACTAGCTGGACATTGGATCTCATCGAATACATGCCGAGTCTTTTCCAGCCAAAACTCTGCCTTTTTTATTCTTTAAATGTAGTACCAAAGAGCTCATTTGCTCTATGTTTCTTAATTTCTACAATAGGGGCTTTAGGAGTCATCATCCCATGTAGAATTTAGGCAATATCCTGATAAAGTTTTGATAATGCTTCCTTAGGGACAACAACCACGGGTACATTATCGAGAGTAGAGGTTGAGGATTCTGGATTGGAATGGTTTGATCTCGCTGGAAAATTACTTTTAGTAGTTTCCTAAGTTCTGTGGGTGTGGATAATGGGATTTGTGGATACCCGTAGGTATTGATCATATGAATACCCGAATGAATTAATCTTGTGGACCCAAATAGGGTCAAACTATGGCAGCAACAACTATACCCTATAGGCATGCCTATCTTTCCACAACCAAGTCTATATGTAGGCTTTGATCTATTTTCACATTTTTTCCATACAACAAGATTAATTCATTTCAATATACATGTGTACAATTACAAGTATTCATAATGGTACAAATAGTATAGCTTTAATGATACATGCATATTTGAGAATATACTGGTTAATATAATATGCATATCATTTCATTAAACACCTTTAACCTTACATATTTGTGTGTGTAATCAAAGATATATATATATATATATATATATATATATATATGCATCTAGGCTTTTCATATCTTTCGTACCATGTATTACCCTAAATAATTATGTTCAAAGTACCCTAAGTTTGCTTGAAAGTGTTTAGGCAAGTTTCGGTGGTCATTAAGGCCTAAAAATCATATACAAGCTGTAACAGGGGAATCACACGGCTAAGAAAAATCAGTATTAACTATGTTCAATGGTAAAAATAGGTATAGAAGGGTTCACATGGTTGAGACAAAATGGTCTTGACTATGTGCCCCATTCTGGCCTATGAATTCTGCATATAGTTTTCCTGAGTTTGATTGCACATCAATTTAGACTTGGTAAACAATATTTTCATGCCAAGTGTTCTCCTACAAAGTAGTTCTCCTATATTTCTAGTTCCAAAATAATTAAAAATCACTTCATTTGTCCTACTAAATCTCAATGTATTAACTAAACAATGTGGATTGCTTCTAATGGTAAGGCGGTAGACATAATCAGGGTTCAAGCTAAATGTTGCCTATCATAAAGGAAGAAAAAGACATTGATGTCTGTCTGTGAAATTAAGATTCATAAGTATAGTATATATACCAAATATAATTACTCAATTTGGAGCTCCCAAACTCTAGGTATAGGCAAAATAGTCTATATAGGTTTAGTGAAGCTAAGGACAATTTTTTGCTAATAAAAGAATCTATCTCATATTTTGGTTCCTATGAGAAATCAACCATCATATTCATGTATCCTTTCATTAAAAATCCCAATTTAACATTTCTAATCATAATAATAAGGCAAAAACCCACAAAAATTTCAAAAAGTTCCCATACCTTTTTAGTAGTTATACCTCCTTTAAACTCCTCCTCCTTTCTTTTCTTTACCTTTGCTAGATTGCCCTTCTACATAGAATGGATTCACATGATGTTATGATATAAATGATTCATATAATATTTCTAATTGATTATCAATTTACAAAAATTAAAGAAAAAGAGATTAAGGAGTTGTTACCCTAAAATGGTAACCTTTAAATTCTCTCTCCTTAAGAAAAATCAAGTTAAGCTTTTTAAGTACTATTTAGGGTTTAATCGAGAGAAAATAGTTTCCTTAGAATTCTTGAAGTGGCCGACCCCATCTTCCCTAAGTTCCTTGATTTTTTCTACTTTTCTCAAGAAGATTCTAGGGAGAATAGGTGCCTTACTCCCATTGGCTCCCCTTTTGATTTTTCTAAAGTTGCAGTTAACTATTTAAATTCATGTTTTTACCCCTAAACTTTTTCTTTTCCTTTTTCATTGGGTCCATTAATTAACTTCTTTCCCATAATCAATCACATACATGGCTTAATTTAAAATGACCATTTTACCTTTTTTTTGGAGGCAATTACCTTTATACCCCAACTTGTAGTTCACTAACTACACACACATAGTGATCATATTATCATTTAAGCACACATGTATATTCAGCCAATTTGTCTAGTGGTTAGTCCGATCGAACTGGTATGAAATGAGTCATCTTGGTTATCCTATCTATAATTGCCTATGCTACATCATGCTTTCTTTGAGTGAGGGGCAACCTTTCAACAAAATCCATGGTGATATTTTCCCATTTCCACTATGGAATTAGAATGGGATTCAACAACTCGAAAGGGAATTGGTGTTCCGCTTTCACTTGTTGGCAAGTTAGATAGTTGGAAACATACTCAACCATGTCTCTTTTGATTCCTGAAAAATAATAAATCTGCTTCATGTCTTGATACATCTTGTTACCTCTGAGATGCATAGTGAAAACTTTATTATGCACTTCTTGCAATAAGTTATTCTTTAACACTTATTATCTAATACGCATAGTTTGTTTCGATAATACACACCCCGATCTTCTTTTGTTGAATGCTCTGATGGGTTTTCTTTATGTATTGATTGAACTATCCAAAGACTATGACTACATAGTTAATTATCATCTAGTGTAAATCTCCATTTACATTGTTGTAATAATAACGATGCCACAATCTTTTGGTTCAAGGCATCCACCACCACGTTCTCTTTACCTGGATGATAATTAACTATGTAGTCATAGTCTTTGAATAATTCCAACCATCTACGCTATCTTAAATTGAGGTCCTTCTATGTAAGTATCAGACTCTTATGATCTTTCTAAATATTACATATTTCTTTATACAAGTAGTACCACAATATCTTTAAAGCAAAAACTACTGCTGCAAACTCTAGATCATGTGTAGGGTAGTTCTATTTGTGAGGCTTCAATTGCCTTGAAGCATATGCCACAACCTTATCATCTTACATCAACACACAACCCAGTCCATTTCTGGAGGCATCATTGTATGTAGAATATTCTTTACTGGATGTCCGTTAGGTGAGAGCTGGGGCTTCTGTTTGTATCCTTTTCAATTGCTCAAAGCTTGCTTGACATTTGTCAGTCCATTCAAACTTAACATCCTTTTGGAGTAGTCTAGTAAGTGGTGAGGAGATAACTAAAGATAATACCCGGCCAGGCCTAGGAAACTCCTCACTTCCAGTACATTTTGGGGTGACTTTCAATTAACAATGGCTTCCATCTTTTAAGGATCCATTTTAATGCCTTCTGATGATATAATATGCCTAAGAAAAGAAACCTCCTTAAGCAAGAAATCACATTTGATCAGCTTAGCATATAACTATTTCTATCGTAAAGTCTATAACATAATTTTTAAATGTTCTACATGTTCTGCTTTATTTCGAGAGTAGACTAGTATATCATCAATAAACACACCCACAAACTAGTTTAGGTAGGGTCTAAACACCATATTCATCAAATCCATGAAAGTAGTTGGAGCATTAGTTTACCCAAAAGGTATAACCAAAAATTCATAATGGCCTTACTGGGTTTTAAAAGTAGTTTTCGGGACATCTTCATCCTCCACTCGAAGTTGATAATATCCTAATCGCAAGTCAATCTTAGAAAACTCCCTGGCATCCTTTAATAAATCAAACAAATCATCAATCTGAGGTAGGGGATATCTATTCTTCACTATCACCTTATTGACCTATTTGTAATCAATATACATCCTTAAGGTGCCATCTTTCTTTTTAACAAATAGCACTGGTGTGCCCCAAAGGGACACACTAAGTCTGATAAAAGCCTTATCTAATAGCTCTTGTAGTTGAACTTTCAACTCCTTCAGTTTTGATGGTGCTATCTTATATGACACCACAAAGATGGGAGTGGTTCCTAGTAAAGTTTCTATAGATCACTCTGCTTCTCTTTGAGGTGGGAGACTAGGTAGCTCTTCAGGAAACATATCAATAAATTCATTGACCACTGGTACATCTTGGAGGTTTACTTTCTCTCTTTTAGAATCAAGAACTAGGGCAAAAAATGCTTCACACACATTTCTAGGGAAATGTCTAGCTTGCATAGCTGATATGACATTTGTTAAAGGTTTTAATATAATACCCTAGACTATTATTTCCTTTCCCTTTGCATCTTTTAGCTCTATTGTCCTTGTCTGACAATTCACTATTGACTGGTGTTTAGTTAACCAATCCATGCCTAGTATCACATCAAATTCACAAAATGGTAACTCTATTAAGTCAGTAGGAAATTCTCTCCCTTGAATCACAATAGGGTAATTCTTACACATTTTATTCATATAAATGTTGTGGCCCAAGGGGCTAGTCACACATATATCAAAAACTAATTATTCAAAATTTATCTTATTTTTACCTGAATCCCTAACACAATTATAAAAATTTGTAGAACCCGGATTGATAAGCACATACACATCAGTGTTAATAAGTTAGAAAATACCTATTATGACTTTTGGGGCATTCACTTCTTCAGAAGCATTCATTGCATATGTTTGAGTAGGAGGTGTCAAAGCAAATGGTCAATCAACGATCTTAGAGGCATTTCTGGACTAGGCTCTAAATGGACTGGTCCTACCTCGACTCTTCCATGCCTTATACCTATTGAGGATGGATTAAAAGCTTCATTATTGCTCTGTTGTGTAAACCCTTACTCTTATTTTAATAGGTAGTTATCCATGAACTGTTTAGTACCATCACATCTAAAATAAACACCTATTAAAATTGTACAGGTACCCCCAATGTCTCTTGGAGTAATAGGTGCACTTTAGCGATTGTCCTCTACCTTATTCCGCTGATGTCTCCTTACCCAATTTAGATGAGGTAAATGTTCCTTGTCATCTACCCCAAGTAGCAAGATTGTTGAAAGATCTAGTTGATTGATCTCTCTGTGCAACCCGAGGTCTCTTTCCTGTAGATGCACGTTTCTAGCCTATGAATTCTACATATAGTTTTCCCGAGTCTAATTGTACATCAATTTAAACCTAGCAAACAACATTTTTAGGCAAAGTGTTCTTATAAAAAGTTGTTCTTATATATTTCTTGTTTCCCAATCATTAAAAATTACTTAATTTATCCATCAAAATCTCAAGATATTCACTAAAAAATGTGGATTGCTCCTAATGGTAGGGCAATAGACATAGTCAGGGTTCAAGCTAAATGCTGTCTATCATAGGTGAAGAACCAGACATTGATATCTTCTTATACAATTCTGGTTTATAAATCTAACTTTTATTCCAACTCCAAGTACTGAATTTGGAGTTCTCAAACTCCAGATATAGGCAAAATAGTCTTGATAGGTTCAATGAACCCAAGGACAAATTTTTGCTAATAAGAGAATCTATCTCATATTTCGATTCCTATGAAAAATCAACCATCATATTCCTGTATCCTTTCATTAACACTCCCAATTTAACATTTATAATCACTATAATAAAGTAAACACCTAAAAAAATTTTGAGAAGTTCCCATACCTTTTTAGTGGTTATACCTCATTTAAGCTCCTCCTTCTTCCTTTTCTTTACCTTTGTTGGATTTTCCTTCTACATAAAATGAATTCACATGTTGTTATGATATAAATGATTCATATAATATTTCTAATTGATTATCAATTTACAAAAATTAAAGAAGAAGAGATTAACGAGTTGTTACCTTAAAATGGTAACCTCTAAATTCTCTCTCCTATAGAAAAATCAATTTAAGCTTTTTATGGACTATTTAGGGGTTAACTGCGAGAAAATGGTTGCATTAGACTTTTTGAAGTGGTTAGGCCCCATCTCCCCTAAATCCTTTGATTTTTTTCTATTTTTTTCAAGAAGATTTTAGGGAGAATTGGCGTCTTACCCATTGGCTCCCATTTTGACTTTTCCAAAGTTGCAGTTAACTCCTTAAATTCATGTTTTAAGCCTTAAAATTTCTCTTTTCCTTTTCAATTGGGTCCCTTGATTAACATCTTTCCTATAATTAATCACATGTATGGCTTAATTTAAAATAACCATTTTACTCCTCTTTTAAAGCAATTACCTTTATGCCCTAACTTGTAGTTCACTAACTATACAAACGCACAATGATCATATTATCATTTAAGCACATTGAAACACCCTATTCTAATGCCTTTATCATGTATCATATTATACCTTTTAATCCTATTATAGTAGGTTATTAACCCAATGTAATATACATTTATCATATCAAATAGTCTATTTAATTAGGTATCATGTGCATCAATTAGGTGTTTCCCATAACTTTAGTCTCTTAATTACATATGCATAATGGCTTATCTTGCAATATACTTATCATTTTTAAGTTAGTTATAACTATCTTAACTTTGTTTATTGTCATGCATGACATTTAACAATTCATCTAGCATATATATGACTAAGCATTCTAGCTGCTATATGCATACATACTTTAGAATTCTTTCAATAAACTTATTACATCACTTACTTCATATGACATACATATATTTAACTAAATGTAACCCTACATCATATTAAACATGTGGAAGAACTTGTACAAAGTTAACTAAATGTAACCCTACATCAACTTCTAGGACTTTGGTGTTGGCCTGTCCTGATGCAGAGATCGTTCCTAAGCAAAAGCTTTGACAATAGAAACTACACGGATAAAATAACCCATTCTAAGCTATATGGCATAGTGGGGATACTAAACATGAAAGACAACCACTCATAGTGGTCATAAAAAATATACATAATATACAATAATTAAAAACAATAAAATTTATATATTAGGAATAAGTATAAAACAAAGTATAATATTTAAAAACAAAAATGTAACCTTTTAAATAATTCAGCATACTTGAATCTAAAAAATTCACAAAAAGATCTGTATATAATGTAAATAGATACATTACATGCTTTAGAAACCACAATTATACAAGATAATCCATATATATCAGATGCATAAATCATACTATGATTAACTATGAAACATTAGTGCTTTAATTTAGCCTGCTTAAGTTCTAAGGGTGGATAACGGGATCGGTGGATACCCGAGGGTATTAAATGATGGATATCCAAAGATATTAATGCTATGAACCCAAATAGGGTCAATTGTATGGTAGACCGATCAAGAACCCAAATAGGGTCAACAAATAACCCAAAATAGGGCTATGCATAATCCAATCGGATCAACTGTACTTTAGACCTAAAAAGGTCGACGGTGGCAGCTGCAATATCCCTATAGGTGCCAATCTATCCACAATTGAACTGTAGTAGTAGGCAATACAGTTTTGAATGTTCATTTAAAATATCATGTTTGTACTTATAACATACACCTTGCACATGCATATGATCATATTATAGTACACAATTCTCCACTATATACACATGTATTCATGTAGAAATTCGAGTATCGGTAATTGAACATACCTCTCATCATGAACTTATACTTGAACATGCTATCTTTAGGCAAGACATCATATCACAATCAAGTTATCATACATATAGGATCAATGATAATTTCATAACTTCATACTTTCACATATTCATATACTTCAATGAGGGTTCCAACATATGGTGACAACGTATCTTTACAACTTTGTTTCTATAAGTCATTATATTAATCTCATGTTTTGATGATACATAATACCCTCATATTTATTTTTAAAAAGTTCTAAAAGTTTTCAGGAAGATCTAAACACACATATTTATGCCATATTTTACATTTAATTACATGCTTTAATATGCTTTGGATGTGTTTCAAAATGCTAGGGTAAGTTTCGATGTTTGTTGAGGCTAAAAATAATGTAAAACTATAATAGGAGAGGCATATGGCTGAGACCAATTGATCTCAACCTAGTCTAATGGTTGTAACTAGGTATAGAAGGTGTGCATGGCTGAGACAAAAAGGTCTCGACCGCGCTAACCTGTAATGTTATATGAAAATTCTGCAGACAATTTTTTAAAGGTAATTGTACATCATTTTAGACCTCCTAAATGTCCTCTATAAATTTGTTCCCCTATATTTCTAGTTTCTAAAACATCAAGAATATTTGCAATATCATTTCTAGAACTCAAGATAATTGGAAATTACTAAAGACTGTTCATTAGGGTAGGCAACACAAAATTTTGGTTTTCAAGTAAAGTTTAGGAAAATTTAGATGCATTTTTAGACTTTTTTTTCTTCATAGAAATTGTAGATTTTGAAGTCTATTTTTCGTAGGAATTAATCTCAGGGAATTCTAAGCAATATACACAAAGTAACATCATTTTTAACACAACCTACTCCAGAACAAGAAACCAACAACTCACATAGAATTCAATTAAGTATATGAGTGGCTTAAAATCAAATTCAATGCTAGGTCCCTTCTACAAATTTATAGGCACATACCTTAGGTAGCTTTAGAAATTGAAATGATCTCAAATTAAGGTTTCTAACTCAAATTGTGCTAAAATTTCAGTTACTAGGTTAAGTGGTTTTATGTAATTTCTTTAAGTAACAGTTCACAAACTAGTTCTCTCTTTTTTTTATCCAAAAATTTCAATAAATCATAACATGTTTTACCAAAAATCATCCATAAGAAATTAAGAAGACCCTAATCCCATACCTTTGCCGAAATCTCTCTCTAGCCTCACTCTTAAGCTTTTCCTTTTCCTTTGCTACTAATTCCTTCTTCTTCTCCTTAATCAACAATTCATTCATTCAATTTCAACATCAAACTTTCACATTCAACTCAATTCACCATCATTCAAAGAAGAAGAAGATGAAGAAGAATAAATAACTTAACAATTTCACATGCTTACTGTAAGACCCTAACATGACCCTAATTTAATTTGCATATTTTTATGATTAAGTTAAGGGGATAAATTATCATGCTATTATGTTAATTGCATGAAAATAAAATAAAAAAATATGGTTTAATAGTATTTGAGGGTGTAATTGAAGTATAAAGGTGTTGATTGGGGTTAATTTGTAATTGTAGCTATTAATGGCCAATTGTGAATAAAAGCATTTAATTCAAGGTTAATTTGAAAGAATGATTAAATTGATAGGTTGAATTAAGAAAAAGAGTTAGTGGAGGGGTCATTTTATTGCATGCATAAAGGTTTGTGCCATTTGTTTGACATACAAATTTTCAAGGGACTAAAGAGGGGATTGTTATGTTGGTATAAAAGGCTTGAGTTAGTGGAATTTGGAGGTGTCAAGTATTTGTGTGAAATCGGCAATTGAAGAGTGAAAAACCAAAAAATATATCATCTTCTTCTTCCTTCTTATTTCCATTGTTTTATCTCAAAAAAATTGAGGATGATGTTTGCTGATTAAGCAAGAGTATAATGCAGTAAATTAAAGGTAATTAAACTCTTAATTTAACCCTCCATCATCTTCATCTTCATCTTCTTTTCAAGTTAACTTAGAACAATGTAATTATGCTGGAAATATATGATGATGGTGATGGTATTTGTGAAGGAGAAGAGGAAGGAAGAAGGAGCAAGGGAAAGGATATTGCTAGAGGTTGAAGATATAGGTTTTGTCAGCCAAGGTATGGGAATTAGGCTGATCATATTGCATGTGGAAAATAGTTGCTGGAAATTGTTATGATTGATAGAAATTAAGATTGCATTTTACGGGTTTTTTTATCGAAGTGAATTTGGTGAACAGTTTGTATCCTTGCCGAGTCGTGAAGTCCTTCACGAGTCGTGAACTATTGTCCGACTCGTGAAGCTCTTCACGAGTCGTGCATTTGTTTATGGGATCATTGGTTTTCACTCGTGAATTTTAGTTCGAGTCGTGAATTATAGACCGACTCGTGAGCTCCTTCATGAGTCGTGATGTATAGCCTTTCTTCTCCACTCATGAACTCCTTCACGAGTCGTGAGATTTGCCTTATTTGCTTCACTCGTGAAGCTCTTCACTAGTCGAACTCCCCTTCACGACTGAATGACCTATCTGGAATGTTTTGCTCATAAGTTGAGCTATAGAACAGAAAATTGAATGATTCTTTTTACATTGAAAAATAGACTTCCATACCTATATTTCATATGAAGAAACCTAAGCTTAAATCTGTCCCTAAGTACATGTAATCTAGGGTTGAATCTGGACTTGTTTTCTAGACTGTTAAATGTAACAGAAATTACAATTATGTGCAGAATGTTGCTACACTTGATAATATGATTTTAAATTGATTGAGACAGATAGTTGCTTATGTGATAGTAAAGTTAATTGAATAAGGCATGTAATATGACTATCAATGAAGGATTTATATGAATACAGATGCATTCAATTGTGTATATGAATAAAGACTAGTGATGAAATATCTAACCTATACATGTGATTAGTCTTGTGCATGATGGTCATATGCCAAATTGATATATATACACATGTAAATCCTATGACATAAAAGTGCACATATTGACATGTACCTATGCTATAAAATAGGGATTATAATAGTATGACCTTGGCATGTGTATGTGCCCATATGAAAACATGTTGATATGTTGTATAGCACATGACTTGAATGATGATAAAGGTATATATATGTGTTGGAAACATGCTCATAAGAATAAATCAACTATATGCGAATGTACCTACAGGTATGTACATTTATGATTATGTATATGAGTATATGAACATGTAATTGCCTTATGAGATAGAAGATGAATTAGCATGACTATAAACATGTGAAATGCTCAATGAGAACATGATCAAGAATATGATATGATGATTATATGTCATGCCTATATGTTATGATGCAAATTATATAGTCATACAGATTTGAATAAGCCAAATGTATAACTTGGCATGTGAAATGTGCATATATCTGATTATGCACTATAGAATTCATAGTTATATAAGACTATGTATATGTGCACAACATTATACTATGAATACAATATTAATATGTGAATTGAACACGAATATAGTTCTGCCTGCAATAGAGTTTTAGATGTGGATAGATAGGCGCCTATAGGGAAATTGCAGCTGCCATAGTTTGGCCTGATTGGGTCCATAGTATATATGATCCCGTTTGGATCATGATCAGCCCCGTTTGGGTTGATAGGCTACCCCGTTTGGGTATGCTTGACCGGTCCACAGTACAGTTTGGCCTCGTTTGGGTCTATAGATTTGATATCTTCGGATATCCCTCTTGATACCGATGTGTATCCATAGTTCCCGTTATCCACCGATAAAGCTAAGGCAGGCTAAACGTTATTCATAGTAATGATTGAAATTAAACAGTTAAAGTTATTTGACTAAAGATTGATATTGTGGATTATATTGTTGGTTTACCCACAGAAATTATGTTTCATTTGAATATGTTTACATGGGAAATTACTATCTATATGAATTATGAATATGAGAATATTTGTTACTCTTTGGGTACAATGTTATGCACATGAGAATATGCTTTATGCTTTAAAGTATATGTTATTGTTGCCATGCTATGTTGGACATGTTGTTTATAGTATATGTATATATTGTATATGTATGTTTTGATGACCTATGTGAGTGGTCATCCATCTGTAGATATTCCCCACTAAGCTTTATAGCTTAGCACGGGTTATTTTATCCGTGTAGGTTCAAATAGCAAGACTTTTGTTGAGGAACGTTCTCTGCATCAGGAAGGGCCAACCATCGACTTATAACCTTGATGTAGGATATTTTGTAATACAATTATCATATGTTTTGTATAAAGGCCAGTTATCTTATGATATGTATAAAACTTATGTGGAATATTGTAACTCATTAGTAGTAAAGCTAAGACAGATGTGTGTGCATGTGATATGCATAAAGTAATCTTCATATAGTTTAGTATGCATGATAATAGGTATAAAAAGGAAAAACATGAATAGACTTGTAGCACGAATATAAGCATATGAAATCATATAGCATGATTAATGGCTAAATGATGATTAAATAAACATGTAGTATAAGTATGATTAATAGTATTCATGATACATGTTTAATGGGGTATTTGCATAGGGTGTGCTACACTTACCTTATTTTGATTCACTAATATTCTTGGTTAGCAAGCATGCATGAATTCCTCTTCAAGAACACTTTGCTAGGGTTTAAGAGGTCAGAGAAAATAAGAAAGAGAGAAATAAAATTCTAGAATTCTCAAGGAAAAATCCAGCCCTCTCCACTCAAAATAACATATATATAGTGACATGTAAAATCCCCTTCTTGGTCCTTTAACTTTTTGCATGTCCAACATTTAACCTTCACCTTTTTGCATGCTTAACATTGACCCCTTTATTAATTCCTTCTCCTATATTAACCTCTCAATTATTCTTTTATTCACATTTTCCCCTAACAAATGCCATATTTATAAATTGACCCCTAAAAATTGCCATAATTAAAAATTTACCTAAAATTAATACTTTATAGTATAATTATACCCTCAAATAATATTAAATTTTATTTTCATGCAATTAATATAATAACAAAATAATTTATCACTTGTCCCATACTTTATATGAAATTATCATTTTAATTTAATCTTAATCAAATAAAATCCTACTCAAAATATGCAATTTCAATTAGGGTCATGTTTGGGGCCTTACACACATATGTATATTCTCCCAAGGCCTAAATAGAGGCCTTACAAAAGGTTTTTTATGATAGACATGTAATGTAATGTGCACGATATGATGCGTGGCATAATAATTTAGGGCTAAAAAGATATAAATTCACAGCATACCTAGTGTATTGTAAAACTCATGTATGATGGCATGTATAAGTACATGAATGATAAATGAATATGGCATAATGATGTGCACATGACATGGCTTATAATTTAACATAGGACATACATGGTGCTTGTTATGAATGTGTGATCAAGCAAGAAGTCCGTATGATGTATACATGTACAGGCACATAACAACCTGAATAAGAAATTGTTCAGTGATGCATTCTAATACATACATGCTATGAATCATAGTGACATGTTATTATGGATGTTGGTGCATTATTATATACATGCCATGATATATGCTTGTATGTATATGCTATGACAAATGTCTATGCGATGATAAATATTTTATGTACATGTTATGGTAAAGGTTTGTCTGTGTATGTTATGATGCATGCCAATCTGTACATGTTATAGTGGGATGATTGCCCCTTCTTTTTTATGATAAAAAACTTCATACAAAATATAAATGTTTTGTTATTCCACATTTCATCCCCATCATGTGTTTACACGATGCACACATTATACAATGAAAAAAATAAATAGAGCGTAACATAGTGCACATATGGTGCATAATGAAGATACACACACAAAGTATAACCCGATATAGGAATGTATGTCCATAACATCTAGTGCTCATGAGTATGACATGACTCAAGTATAACAATATATGTATATAGCATAAGAAGCATATGTTAACCACTACGTGTAGGTGCACAATGGCATCTATAAGACATGGTATAATGACATGCATCAATATGTAAAAGCCACAATGTGTAACAAGAATTGCACACATAAAAGCACGAAATGTATGCATTTTACCTATCATCATTATTCATTTTTATTTATTTTTCAACTTCATGTATGGTATACATATGATACACAGTGATAACATATACACAGAGTATGGTATAACACAAGAATGAACTCCTATAATGATGCATACATACATGAAATAACTATTGATGATACATATGTACGATAAGGAAAGGTATGATAATTTACAGTTGAAATGTTCATGGCATATGTCATGTATGGTGATATGTATGTACACAACATGATGACAAAAACATTAGCATGCACATGACATGACAAAAAATTTAATAGACAATACGCATAATACATATTGTGCACACGGATCAAATGTGAGGCACGTGCGGTGCCATGAGAAATGGTTTAGTAATGCATGCTAGTATGCACATGTTATGATGTGTGATAAGTATGAATTGTACTATATTATTAGTGTGTTTTTAATATGTTTATTATGTTAATTTAGGGGTAATTTGATTAATTTAGTGTTTAATTTCTTAAGTAGCATTTTATGAGCTTAATTGATTAATTTGGTGCTTTTAGTGTGTAATTGAAGAAAAAGAGAAATTACAAGGGCAAAAATGTAATTTTAGCATTTGAAAGATTTTTAAAAAGCAAAATTTCATCAACTAGTCTAGAACATAGTCACTCGATGGAGTGGATTACACACTCTATTGAGTCACCTAAAGAGGAAAAAGAGAAGAAGGCCACTCAGTGGAGTGAGTTTTTCACTCTACGGAGTAGAAAAAGATAAAAGGCCACTCTGTGGAGTGAGTTTTTCACTCTATTGAGCAAGAGAATTAGAATTACAATCAAACTCTTCTATTTTGCTAAAATAAGAAGTTTGAAACCACCAAAACTCCCTATTTGCAAGCTATAAAAGCACATTTAAACATCAAAATTAAGGGAGGTGATGAGAATTATGAATGTTTCTTGGTTTTTAACTTAGTTTTCTTTAGTTAATTTTGTACAATAGTTTAGCTTAGTTTTTTTTATTTTTCTTAGTTTCCAAGCCTCATAAAGATTCAAGCTTTCTACTAGTTTGCGGATAAGTGATCAAGAGCAAGTTTGAAGCTTCACGAGTATTGTATCTCTTTATTTTTGTTTTTCTTTTGTTTTAAACATGTTTGGTCAGTAGTTTTATTTTCTTTTGCTAAATGATGCTTGAACCCTCATACTTTTATTGTAGTGACTTAGTTTAAGCTTTAATTCAATGCAAGTTTGATTATTTTTAGTTCTTGTGCAAATTCTTATCTCTGGTTGTATTGAGATTGATTATTAACTTATTTGATTTATAGTTAATGATTAATTTAGGTATGATCTATGATATTCATGTTCTTAGGTTAAATCATTAGTATTGATGCATGATCATTTTCTAAATTTGAGATAATTGTGTGTTGGTAGGAATGGATTAATGCTAAGAAAAGTTAAACTAAGAATAGATTAAAGTTAAGTTTTCTTGAAAAAGAGTTTAAAGGATGTCTAGGAGTTTAGAACTGGATTTTTATAATATGTGTTGAATTATTCCTAATAGGAAGGTTTAATGCTTAGAAAGATATTCTTGACTAAGATATCTAGCTTTATTATTGGTTTTTTCATAATCACTTGTGTTACCTTTGATTTGAGTCATTGCAATGGAAGTTAAGGTAGATAGTTCCTTTAGTAAAAATGTTTTAGTTATTGTTGTGTGTTTAATTTATGTTAGTCTAGTTTTAGTTTTTGTTTTACTTTATTGTCCATTTAGTTTATTTCTTGCCTTCAATTCAAAAACTTGGGAAACAATCTCAGATACATTCAACTCAATTATAGATATTCTACTTAACAATCCATGATCTCTTGGTTACGGTATTTAGGGTCTTAATCTTATTTTCCTATATTACTAGCCAATCTAGTACACTTGCTAGACACCAATTAATGTGTATTAATGTGCACGTTATTATTCCTATCAACATGCATGTTGTGACATGTATGAAACCCTCTCAATGCATTGTAGTGGAATTCAACTTATTCTCAGAGGTCTACTTTTAGGGCCTAAAATTGAGCCACTTCACAATAAAAAGGGATTCAGCCCAATTTACCAAGTCTTAGGCCTCAAAAAGGCATGGAATAGCATCTCGGGGTACCTCAATTCTATTGTTGGTGGTCAACCTGGGATGGCATTTATGTGGGCTCCAGAGGTAGGTATCATGGAGTCACCACACAATGATACATTGGGAAGGAGACTCTAAGTTCATGATGCCCAAACCAAAGATGGTTTAAAACATCACTCTTACTTATACCTTGGATAGTTGTTTTTATAAATGAGTTTTAAGGGGAACTCTCTATCTCTTTTCTCACACAACTTGCCAAATAAATAAATGCACGCATCAAGCATATAGGAAAGCTATAAAGTAAGTAAATACATAAAGGAATGAATAGCACATAAATAAAATTGTTCGAAATAAAGAGAATCAACATACATAAAATGGGGCATTTATTCAAGATGGAAACATTAGTTCCCTTATGCATATTTTACAAAAAAAGAGAAGAGTCCTTGGCTATTTTCGAAAACATGGAATGAGCAATCTCGATTTTAATGAAAATGGGGACTCTTCATCTATTAAGTCAATTTTAGGGAGAAAACTTGCACATTGGTCCATTTATTAAGAAAAAATTGCAACTAATTAATAAAAAGTTGATTAAGTGAAGTTTAAGTTAGCGTGCAAGAAAAATAATCTATTACTAACTATTACAAATCCCTAAAATAATTTAAAATAAAGCAATAATAAAAAAGAAAATAAAATAATAATTAAAGTACATAAATTCTTCGTCAAGGATACATCCTCCAAGGTCCTCCTAATCCCAAATTCTCCAAAAGGTCCATGCAAACAAAATTAATTTTAACACCCTATATTTGAATATTGGATTGAGTATCAAGATGTCACGATTAACATCATACTCAACTGTATTATAATTAACTCTCTCTATTATCTTTCTTAATGTTGATAAACATCAACCTTATATAATAATTATCACAACATAACTCAAATATTATTATATTAAAATACACATATAAAATCTAAAATTTCATGAAAATAATAATACATACTGGTAACCTGACATCCATAAACTTACTCATTATAAATGTACATGCCACATATACATATATAAAAAAAAACTATCCTTTAATGCATAAATTCTTTAGTATCCAATGTCTGTCCTTTTAAACTTTTGTCAATTCCTTCAAGTAAGGATGATTATGGGGAGGGGAATCCCAAAATTTTTTCCTTATGAGGATGGGGACAGGGATATAAATCCTCAATTTTGATGTTGCGTAGGGGCAAAAAATGGGGTATTTGCCCCGCGAGGATCCTCTACCCGAAGAGTATACCATAAAGGCCTTTGGTTTTCAAGTTATTTACATAAATATGCCATTATATATAAATAAGCAAAATCCTAACTTCATTTTTCTTATTCTCTTTAGATATCACTCGATCGTTTTCTCTATTTGATCATCAATTTACCGAGATCAATGATCACCAATTCTGCCATAGTCCGACCTCCTCTAGATCTACCTTCGTTCGGTGATTAGTGAGTCTATCTCTTCTTGATCTTTTAGGCCTTTTTCCATGCTCTATAGTCTTTCCTTTTATTCTCCTAAAAAATATGTCTTTTTTTTTCCAATTTATAAGTGAAAAGTATAACTGAACTTACAAATTACTACAATATTGTTGGGCTTTCTCATGTGATTAAGCAGTTCAAAGCTTGTGTTTTCTGTTTTATATAATTTGAACTTTATCGTGTTCCATCAAATGGTGTTATAGTATCCATTTATAGCACACTTTGAGTGAAAATTTCCCTTTGATTTTTCATTTTGTTTATGTTGAAATTGAGATTTTTATCCCATATATCACTTAATTGCAATCAGTTTTAAGTTTCCATACAAATGATAAAAAAACACGGGGGTTTTAATTTTTCTACTTTGTAAGGTAACTTGGTTGGTCTGGGAGTTATTGAACTTTGTGATGAAGGACCTACTGTAAGTACTAATCTACTTAAACAATGGACATTTATGCATTATTTCGTTTTCTAAATATTCCTGTTGTTGCTAAAGTACTTCTTTTTTGAGGTTATATCATTGGTTGCTTGAGAATGAATGAACATTTTGTTAAGTTCTAAAGAAAGTCACTAGAGTTTGAGTTGAGCCGAAAATTTAAAGTATTATAGAAGTCTAATAAGGCTTGTAATCTATCATTAGAGTGGTTGTTATAGCATAATAAAAGTGCCAAAGTAGACAAAATTCGAGTTGAGCCAAAAGGCTACTTGCAAAACTTTGATGGTACCGACAATCTTATTCCCATATTTGATTCCAAAGCTTACAACTCGTGATAGCTTCTTGAACTTTTCTAAGGTCTCATTCTAAATGTTTCTCCTAACCTGGTGATGGAATAGAGATTTATAATTTATTATTGGTTAGTGGTAAAATAATTGAACTAAACATGAGCCATTGAAGAGGATTCAACTAAGCCATTATTAAGATAGCGAGGCATCATATTTTTAAATTATAGTTATTCAATTAACTACCTGGCTTAGATACATCTCTTTTGACTTATAACTTTTTAAATCTCTACTCCTCTACTAATAAAAATGGGAAAACCCCCTCACATTCTTATTCAACAATTTGTGTTATTACTCTATAAATTAAGATAATCAACCTTAATTCTCTATAAGTTAAAAACCAGTAGACATGCTAAGTAGTGTCTAGCAAGTGTACTAGATCGGCTAGTAATATAGGGAAATAAGATTAAGACCCTGAATATCATACCTAAGGGAACATGGATTAATAAGCAAAATATCTATGTTTGAATTAACTTAATTTGAGATTGTTTCCCAAGTTTGGGAATTGAAAGCAAGAAATAAACTAAATTAATAGTAAAGCAAAAAAACTAGACTAACATAAATTAAACATAGAGCAATAACTAAAACACTTCTGCTGAAGGAACTATCCACCTCAACTTCCATTGCAATGACTCAAATCAAAATTAACATAAGCAATTTTGGTTAAACCAGTATAATAAAAACAAATATCTTATTCAGAATATTATCAGCATTAAATTTGTTGTTTAGGAACAATCTAATACTTAGCATAAAGATCTAGTTTTAAACTTCTAAACCTTCATTAAACTCTTTTTCAAGCAAATTTCAATTTAGTCTATTCTTGGTTCAAATTTTCTTAATCTTAATCCACTTTTACTAACATACAATTATCTTTATTTAAGAATATAACCATACATCAATATCAATGAATTAACCTAAGAACATGCATATCATAGATCATAAACAAAATCAATCATCAACCATTTATTAGATATGTTAATAATCAATCCAATAACAATCAAAGATAATAAGTTGCTCAAGAACTAAGAAAAAATAAAACTTGCATTGAATTAAAGCCCTAACTAAGTCATTACAATAAAGTATGAGAGTTTAAATTTCTCTTAGCAAAAGTAAGGAAAACTACTTACTGAACATAATTAAAACAAAAGAAAAACTAAAATAAAGAGATATAATACTCACGAAGCTTCAAACTTATTCTTGATGATATGTCAAAATAATAGTAGAAAGATTAATTCTTTAAGAGAATTATGAACTAAGAAAACAAAAAAATTAAGCTAAAAACTACTATACAAAATTTAACTAAAGAAAACTACGTTAAAACTAAAGAAAATTTGTAATTGTAATCACCCTAGGTCTAACTAACTTCTTTAGGTCTAACTCATTGCTCTCTCAAGTTATAGTGCTTTGTCTTGCTTTTATAGCTTAATTATCTGCCAAAAGAAGAAGTCTATGTGCCTTAATACTTCTTAAATAAGTGAGAAATTGAGTTTTAATGAAATAGCAAGTCTTTTGTCGATAAAATGCCTCACACACTCAGGAGAGCAGCTTTGATCACTCAGCTAAGTGTTTCCTTCCTAGAATGAGTGTGTATTAGCCTTAGGTGAGTGACTAAAACACTTAGGAGAGCGTTAAGGCACTTAGGAGAGTGATGAAATCACTCAAATGAGTGACTCTTTGTTGCTCTTCCTGATTCAATTGCCATCTTTTCCAGAATTATAGTTTTGCCCCTTAACTTCTCCTTTCTTCAATTTAGCCCTTTTTATCTTCAATTTATCCTTGAAAAACACCAAAACTAACTATTAAACCTAAAATCACAAAAAATAACTATTTAAACCTAAAATCAACTAAATTAATACTAAATTAAACACATAAAAACACACTAAAAATATAGTATAATTCACACTTATCACATGTTATTTTAATCTGTTCACCAATTTTTTCATATCACCATTGTCACCTCTCTGTTCTTTCTTTAACCAACTCAGAGATTTTAGTTTTAATTCAAGTATGATGCACTAGAAAGTAGAATTAAAAAGTGGGTATAGGTAGTCAATTAATTTTAATTTGTGGTTTGCTCTAGTTAAGAGGTCCTTGATTTGAGAGTTTCCTGGACCTTTATTTTAGGTTATATTATTTCGCTTGTTTTTTCTTTTTGTCTTTTTCTAGATGCTCATGTGTGACTATTAATGTGAATATGATAAGATGAATGCTTGTACAATTTTTAATCTCAGGACTTAGGATTATGTCTTGATGAATGCTTGTATAATTTTAATTATAAAATTATTTATTTAATATATGGCACTGCCTTTGTATACTGATGATATTTATTTAGTTCGAATTAATGATATATTCTTGAAGTAATTGAATAATAAACTCTTGTATTTTTTATTAGCTAGTTTTTTCACTCGTACGATGGTAAATAATGAATAACATGAGCAAACAATCTCATAAACCAACAAGTTCTACTTACATTGAGAAATTATCCAAACCATAAATTCTTTTTACTGCATGTTAAAAAAAAGTAAATAATCTGCTTGTTCAATTTGTTAAAATTAATTTGGGATTTAGTGAATGCTAAAACATCTAATTTTGTCTTATTTTAATGTTCTAAAACATCTCATGTGATTAACATTGTTTGTATTTAAAAATAATTTTTTATCTATTGATTTGTCTATTTGTATTTTTTGTAGTGTTAAAGAGAACGAGTTTTTATATGGATCTTGCATTTAATTATTGGGATGAATGGGTAAAATCACATAAAGTTTAGTATGTGACAAAAAAAGTAAATATATAGGAGAAATATGATGCAGATTTGCTGTCCTATTTAGACATTACAGCAGAATTCAAAAAATCATTAGGGTTTAGTAAAGTTAATCAACTCTTAGTAGCTTTACCTAACAGGAGAAAAAGTAAGAGGTAATACTTGGTTGAAGGACATAAAGATATTAGAGCATTGTAGAACTTGATTTGTAAGGACTTAAATTATGCTAATGTGTTTACAGTAGATAAGTGTGATGCTACAATTAATGTCCCAAAATTATGTGATAGGGCTGTAGGAAATTTATCTAGACTAGATGTTAGTGTAGGTGGATCAAATGATATATTTATTGATGATGAGGAAATAAATGTTGTAGGAGTAATAGTTATAAGTGATTATGAAGTTCAAGTTGAGGTTGCAATTGATTGTAATTCTAATTTAGAAAGTATATCTGAGGTAGATGCTAATGGATCTGGCAATGAACAAGACCACCAAGATGCCTACAGATTTGGAAAAAAAATAGAGTTATTACTGACAATTTACAACATTTCAATACTTTAGAAAAATGGGTGACTTTTGCTTACTTGAAAAAAGCTAGACAAATTATAAACTTTTATACACTAGCTAATGGTTATGGGCTGAAAGTGTAAAAAAGTAATAAAAAGAGGGCCAAGTATGTATGTGATGTTGGCTGCACATTTATATGCCACATTTCCAAAGATGGGGACAATCCAGGGTTTAAGATTAAGACATTGAACCTAAATCAAAATTGCAACACACCTTATGATAATCTAAGAGCTGATGCGGTGACTCTTGCTTATTACTTTAAAAATAGAGTCCAAAATGACCCACAAGACAAGGCCAGAGTGATGAGGAGGGATCTTAAAAATAGCATACACTTGGTATACCATTCGACCATTATATAGACAAAACCATTCACATACTTTTTTTTCATGCCATAAGTTTTTTTCATAATGTATTTAAGGCTTGAGTCATACTTGTCTACTATTATTGCATTTTAATTAGCATTTATTTCATCTTGGTTTGCCTTACTACCATTTGACCATTATAGAGTTTTACCTATATCAAGTTGCTTAATTCACTTAAGTCATTTTAAACATGTCTTCCAAGCATAAATAACATGGACCGGTCAAGCGGACCCAAGCGGGGTCGGCTACAACCCACATGAGGGTTGTTTAAATTAACTTTAACTTTCAAAACCAAACAAGGTCACTATACTTTTAAATTCAACTGGACCTAAACAGGTCAAAATGTTCAGAAGCAGCTGCAAGGTACCCTTATAGGCATGCCTATCTATCCACTTCCTAGACTCAACGTAGGCAGTAAAAGCTCTTTATGTTATCTTTTCTTTATTCATTCATATACATGTATATTCTTATATAACTATGTACAAGGCAATCATATACATGCTCACGTATAACTTTCTGTAAACATGTGATCATATGCACAATTCGGTATTGCTATTCTGTACTTTGCTCTTTTCTCATCATATACATATTGATGTTCATACATATATATTCATGTATATATACGAGCATGGTGTCATAGATATAAACGTATAAATTTTCTTTAAACATGTTATCTTGAGCACAATTAAGCATTACTATTTTGTACTTGTAATCCCTTCAAATCAAGTAGCTATTTTACATATGTAATATGATGATACATAACATCATGCTTTGTTGAGTTCCTTTAATCAATGATGTGTATGATCATGTTCACAACAGGTTAACATATATGCGTACATACATGTATGACTATATATATATATATATATATATACACACACAATCACACTCAGGTATCAAATCAAGCAACTGTAATTATATAATATTGTAATCATTTACCTTAACATATTATTCAGTAGACATAAGCGTATAGGCATAATAATATTCATTAAAATAAGTAATTATCCATATGCTAGTTCATGGTCTTGTTGCATACTATATTTCCTAAACTTTTATACACTTATAGCTTTAGTTTATAATATTATCGTACCTTTTTGTCGTATATATATATCATCTAACACCATAGTTATGTATAAATTTACAATACCACTATTATTACCTATAATTATACAACCAGAAATGTCATCATTTTATGATCAAATTACTATAAAATATCATATTATTATTATTACATGTAGTACATTTATACATCAAAGAATTAGGTTATAGTGAATAAGATAGACAGATTTTCAATTCCGTTTAACATTTTAATTTTGCCATGCTAAATGGCTTAATTAACCAAATTGGACTTTTAAATGATAATCTTTTATATCACTAGTTTCTCATGCTTCAAATACCAGTCAAATAGGACCATTAAATTATGAGTTATAACCCAAACATTACAGACTGTCCAAGAGTGCATTTTTTTTAAAACAATTTGTGTGACCATATTGAAAAATTCGTGGAACAAAATAAGTACAAAATTGAAATAACATTTATTCATAAGAGTTGTACTCCTGTAAGTCTATTTTAACTGAAATTTTGTCCCATAGAATTTTGAGTTTTCTATCATGAATTATAAGAAAAATACTACAAGCTATTCATTAACACTAGACAGCAGTTCACAATAACAAAATCAGTTTTAGTTACTAATTAGAAAATTCAAAGAAGAAACTTTGTACAGATTTAAGCCAACCTTCCTCCACAAAAATTGTTCTCCTATAAGTCTATTTTATCCAGAATTTTTCCTCATAGGATTTAGACTTCTCTATCAAACATTATTTCAAAAATACTGGAACCTGCTCTCTACAACTAGACAGCATCTCACTATGAATTTCAAGTAAAAATAAAAAATACTTAGGGACATAATCACATTTAGCTTTCTTCTACAAAACTATGAATCCATGTCTTAAGTTTAATTATCAATTGGAATTTCCCAAATTGGAGCTATAAAACTCGAGATATCCTTAAAATTCCAAAACTTGTTCATAGAAACTTAACCTAGAATTTCAAATTCATTAACTTTTCTTCTATCAAATTTGATTTGCATGCTTTCGATTCATCACTTCCATAAAACCAATATTATAATAACACAATCAATATCATCATATTCATGCAAAATAAAACACATGAAAAACTGATTTTACACTATTAATTACTGTTCATATTAACAATGTTGTGTATAGGTCTGAAATTAAGCTAAAATTAGACAAGCTTAAGGAAAGATTTAGGCTTTACTTTCTTCATGAAAAGTATAGGTTTATAAGTCTATTGTTCCCATAATTTAACCTCATAGTATTTTGTTCACTATACAAGGAGATATATCATATTTTCTACAATCTGTTCCAGAACCGAGAATAACAGGTCACTACAATTTCAAGTGAATATTTGGATAGCATAAAAACATATTTAGCCCTAGGTATCTTCTACAAAGTTGTTTATCATTATATTAGGTTTACATAAAATCAAACCTCACTCAATTATGACTTAAATACAAGGAGTTATGGTTAAAAAAATTGGTAACTGTTCAAAACTGCCTATACATACAAACAGTTCACTTGTACGAATTTTATGAGTTCCTTAAAAACAGAATCAAGACACGACTTCTTATAATGAATTGTAGATAAGTGAATCTAGTTTACCCAGAATTTTGAATCACCTCAATCCGAGGTCTACAACTCCAGATATGGACAAATAAAGCATGCTGGTTCACAAGAACCACACCCAGTTTTTCCTCAACATTCAAAAACACGATTTTCCTATTTAAATCTCTTATTAACCCTAAATAAACTAATAAATTACCATCAAAATTAATTAATCCAAGCATAAACATTGATATCCACACACATGGATGAAGAATAAGTTCCCAAACCTGGACATGCAACTCAATTCTTCTTTAAATTCTTCTTGCTCTCTACTCTTTGTAACTACTTTTCCTTTACTTGTTTCTACCCTCCTCTTCTCCTTTACAACCAACATCATCATTCATTAACTTAAATTCCAGCACTTTACTCTACCATTATCTTAACAAAATGAAAAGAAGAAGGAGAAGAAGAATATGTCATTTAATTGAAGTTATTACCTTAATTTGATGTACAATTTCTTTTGATTAATCATCACATGCAAGAATTTCTTCTTTGGTTTCTTTAAGAGATTAACCATGAACACATGAGAGAGCAAAGAAGAATTTCTGTAATCTCACTCTCTAAATGCCGTCCCACTCTCCCATATCTTCTCTTTCATGTGAATTATAATATATATATATATATATAGTGGCAAGGTAAATTTCTTTCATGGTCCCTCAAGATTTTGCATGTTCCACTAACTTTTCTCAATTTCTTGCATGTTACACCTTTGCCTCTCAATTTCTTGCATGTTTAACATTGACCCAAACATTTATATTTCTCTTAAATCAACTCCTCAATTATTCATTTATTGACATTTGCCCCTAAAGATGCCGTATTTACAAATTAACCCCTAAACTAATACTTTGTACTTCAATTACACCCTTGAATATTATTAAACCAACAATAATAATTTAATTATGACCTTATAAAATTTATACCATATAATTTACACATTTATCACGTAATTATTGATAACTTAATAACATTTTTGCCCCAATTAATATCTTAACTCTTAATAATTCACCCAATAATGCTCAATTAGACTTTAATAACATGTAATTGCCCTTAAATTCTACTAGGGCCTAATTTGGGTCCTTACAAATTAGGCCAAATCAGGTCTAACCAATTTGGGTCCAACCTATTAATTACTTAATATTTTGGCCTAGTTATTTTTCTATCACTTTTATTGCACCATTTTTTATAAAAATATGTCGATAATGATAGAAAAATATTTATTAGGCTACAAGAATACTTTTGGGTTAATCTGACACCATTTTTTGGTATGATAAATTTCTATTGGTCCAAAAACTAATTTTTTGGTGTCATTGTAAAGTTAAATTTACATAGGTAAATACTCCCCTATAATACTTAACATGAATACGTATGATAAATAAGCTTTTAGATACCTTTAGCATTATTTTCAAGCCTAGTCAAAGTTTTGGTTAAGCCCTAATACAGGCTGGGTAAATTTTTCATTGTGCATTTTGAGGGTCTATTTGAACTTAATTTCATCTCAAATTATACCACCATACTTGTCATGAATTATACTTTCTAATGGTGAAGAAAAATTTTTATGGGTTTCGGACAGTACTATTTACCTTGGTATCACCCTGATGTCACTATTTATGGCCAAAAAAATACTATTAACAAAAATTTAAATTTTGGGTCATTACATAGTTGCTCAATAAAAGCAAAGAAGAGAAAGCAATAACATGTGACAAATAAAAATAAAATAAAATAAAATGGAATACATTCGGGAAGTAAAATCAAACATATAGAACATAATCACAAACATGATAGAATAAAAAATTAACAATCAAAATACAAACACAACATGCAAAAAACTTAAAACATGAAAAATAAAATCAAACATTAATAACATGCCAAAAAATGACTAATAGATGACAAAAATAAGGGGACAAACGGCCAAAATAGGGGGATAGATGGCCAACTGAGTGTGAGGGATGGGACGGAACAAAGCGCTAAAGGCATCCCATCGATCGTTGTGACTAACAGGCATCTTTCAGGCTTTCTTCTCATCTCTCACACCCATAATAGAGTAGCATGCATAAAAAGAAGAATTGAAATCATATTTTTATCTCAACATGCATATTTTACCTCCTAATCATGCTAAAACTAATCCTAAGGGCTAAAAACACATTTAAACCATGCCAAAATAATTAATTAACAAAAATTTATAATTTTTTAAGAGACATTATCATGTATTAATGGTGGAAAAGGACCTTAAGAGATTTAATTATACATATTTTAATTACCCTTTCAATTAAATAGGGCATCATAGATTATAAGAAACATTTAAAACAAAAAAAAACAACAATAACTCATGTTAAATAAAATGGGATCAAATTGAACAATTTTCACACTAAAATAAAAGAAAAGAAAATTTAACCCAAAATATTACCCTCACTAGACTTTTGTAACACTGAAATTTGAACTCCAAGTTCTTATGATTGATTTTCGTGAATGAAAATGATAAATTTATTTAAAAATTTTTAACCAAATTTAACCAAATTTTTAGTTACTAGACAACGTGCAAAATTGTTATAAAAACCCTACAGATAGAAATCTATCAATGATAGATGACTGACACTTAAAAGTAATTTTTAAAATCCCAAACGATAAATGTATTTTATGTGAAAAGAAAAGAATGCAAGAGAGCCATTGTTCTCCAGAATAGAAATTAGATTTTCTACCTTAAAAATGTTTGCCTTTTTAAAAATTTAAATTGAAAAAGATAATTTTTTTTTCAAAACCCTAGGGTTTTAGTTTATATATAAAGGTAGTTTGAAAACCTTTCCATCTCTATCTTTCCTTGAAATTTGCTTATAAATCCCCATAAAATTCGTCCTAAATCTCATCTCCTATAACTAGATTTTGTCTAGATTTTTAGCTACCGAAAAATATACAAAACTCCTATAAAACCCTATAGACTAGCATCTATCAATGATAGAAGACTGACATTCAAATATAATTTTTAAAATCCAAAAATTGCCAATCTAACTTGATCTAATAACCTATGGCCATAATTGAATGACCGATGAATGTCTATCACTGAGCCATGGATAGGCTAGAAATGACAAAAATAGGCTATCTGTAAAGAGATGGTTAGAAGAAAAATGGCCACAGATGGTTATTGCTTTACGACAAACGGCTTTTTATGACAAAAGAAGACCAATTTCAAACATTTCATACTCAATTTCAATCTTTCAAGAAATGCAAATTTTAAAACCCATAAAAGATTTTAGAAATTAGTAAAAATCAAGGATGAAACTTGGAGTTTGCATTTTCTATCTAAAATATGAATATTTCTTCCATATCGGGTAACTCTGATCTCGGGTGCCTCACGACCCAATGTCTGCACACATGCTGTGGCAAATGATAATATGCACAAGCCAACATGAATATGGTAGGTATAATGAAAAGTGATTTTGACATAGGTTAATATGTACTTGCATAATATATATATGATGTATGTTAATATGTACATGTCATGATAGTATGTTAATATATACATGTATGATGGGTATATGTACATGTCATGATAGGTATATGATGTATGTTAATATGTACATGTCTGATAAGCACATGTTGTTAGAAAGTATGCCCTAGAGCCCATGTAATAGGGATGTTTTTCATATGTATGAAATTTATATTCTTAATAAAAGGCATCATTCATTTATTAATGCTGTGTTTGAATACATGAGTTTGTAAATCTTAAATTCATAAATGAAGTCCTAGATATTATAAACACAGTGCAAAGGCAATCATGAAGGTGTTCATGATGTGAGATGTCTATTGCATGCAAATATGTTAATATCTAAATATCCCTAGTCATAGAATTAACAAGATAGGACATTGTTAATTCGGACAGACTAGCACATGTTATGCTTCTTGAATGGTTCAAGCAATGGTTCTCATAATTGTGATTATGGATGATAATCAAAGCTAACATGTGGATGCTTGTTAGAGGAACAAGTTCATTGGAGACCTGCAAAGAGAATCCTCATATGGATATTAAATCTATGTCAGTGAGGAATCTCTTCATAGCAGTTGTGCAAGTATCCTTGGACTTGAGATCACCAAAGTTATCTTAAGTAGCAAGTGGTATACTTTGACTCCATAACTGATTACTTCCAACTGGGAGTGAACATAGTTAGGAGATTGGGTATATCATGACCTACTTGAAGATAGTTGAGTGATTGACAAAGGATTCACCATCCCAGATTTAACAAGGGAAGCTATCTCACATGATTCTATAATTACCTTGTTCAGTGAATCTCTTGCCAGAGTAATATGCCGAGATGGATGGAGATCCATGAAGGGCATTTTAGGAACAATGGTTAAATTAATAGAACATACATAATTAGATTTATATGAGTTGACAGAAATCCATGCTCAGAATCTGATTGAGATAAGAGTGGTGAAAGGAGTAATTGCACGGTAACTGTTTCTATGGAAGGGTACAGTCAAACCACATGACTTTCCTGACATTTGGGTAGTCATGATGCCTAGCTAGAGGTCAATCATGACTTGTATAATGATGTATCAAAATATCAATAGAGATTGATAAAATGATTTAAAGGAGTTTAAATCATGTGAGTTTTGAATAGAACTCACAATTACATATTATACTGCCAACATGGACAGGAACCCAATAGGTCACACACATATAGAGAAAAGGGTAAAATGGTAAAATGACAAGGATAATAATATTTGATATTATTATAAAGGTAGAGAGGAGAATATGATAATAATTAATTAAAGAGTTTAATTAATTATGATCAAATAAAATTGTCCGCGGAACTTTTGAGAAATGTTCTGTAAATTGGACCTAAATGAAATAATGTATTTCATGATTAATTATTATTGTCTTATAAGTGTTATAAGACTACTATAAGTGTTATAGGACTGATATAATAATTAATAGGACCATTGGAGAAATTATAAAGGGCCAAAGGAATGAAGAAGTTGGAGGAAGCCCTCCAGAAAAGGGCTACACGCCAACTCCATACAGAAGGGCTTAGAGGGCTTTTTCTTGGACCAAATTAATTTATATATGTTACATAAGTGTTATGGAACTCACATATTTAATTTGGTTGGATTTGGAATCCATTTGGGTATTTAAATCCAATTAGATGCACAAAGGGCCTAGTTTGTGGATTTTGTGCATGGTCTTTTATGAAAAGATTTAATTTGGATTTAATTAAGCCCAAATGATTATAATTAATTCCAGAAGCCCAATTAATAATTCTCCAGCAATTTTAAAGAGCCCAATCTCATTAAGGAGTTGGAATTTTAACCTAACTATAAAAGACCAACTAATGAGAATTAGGGTTAAGAGATTAAAACAAAAGGAAAGTCTTTTCTCTAAAACTCTCTCCCTTTTGCGCCACTTCTCAAGCTAGCTCTTGGGAATTTCGGCCAGCCCTAGTTGAACACCAATTTGTTGGTTCAATTTACCCATCTCTAGTGTGGATTACTCATTGGAGGTGTTCGATTTTGGACACTGTGGTTTGCGACAACCCGGTGCGAAGTAAAATCAACTGTTCAACAAAAATCAAAGGTGATTTTTCTTATTCTCATATAGTTATATTGTGTATTCATGGCAAGATCAGATCATATGGTTAAAAATTTTAAAATTTCGCTCATGTATGTGATGCATGTAACCATAAAATTCCAACATGGTATCAGAGCCACGGTTTTGCCATGGATATACAATTCTATTTTTTCTGCGGAATAAGTTTTGTTTTGTTTTGAGTTATTTATTTCATGAACTTTAAAATATTAGATTTGATTGTTCATGAATGAGAAATATTGATTTCTGGTTGTATGTGTGATCAAATAAATTTGACGGAAACAAAAACGGAACTTTTGAAGAAAAGTGACAAGGGTTTTGCGTGAAACCCATTAGGGTTTGGCGTGAAACCCTAGGTAATGTAGGGGCTGTTCTAATTTAATTTCTTATGGATCCATGTAAAAATCATTTAGATGATATTTTATGTCTTTAATATGTGATATTAAGCCGTAGGATCGAACGGAATTAAAATCGAACAAGTTTTGCATGAAAACTAGTTTTGTCGAAAAGTTCGATAAATTGGTGTTCTTCGTGTGTTCTTGATGTGTTCATGGTTAGAACGACTTTTGATCTTCTAAATCTGATATATATGATATATTAAAGTGTTTTTAATTAATTGGATTAATTAAAATGGGCCTTAAATTAATTTGATTAATTTTAATTCATTAAAACCACTTAATGGGCTTAATTATGTTTACGGACTTGGTTTAAATTAGTAAATGACTTGGTGGGCCCAATGAGCTGATTTAAATTAACTATTATAAACATTAATTAAGTTTATTAATGGGTTTTAAGGGCTGGAGTGGGCTTGGCTCATTCCAAAAGGCCCAAATGGTCCAAATGACACAAAACTAGTTTGTGTGTGAACACACTTAGGGTTTTTCTTCTGTGGGTTTCGGCCTACACTTATTTTAAGCCCAAAATTGATTCTTTTAATTATTTAATATGATTAATTAATTAAATAATTAATTTATAATTAATTAATAATCAATTTGATTGATTATTAAGGCAAGAACACATTCATGCAAAAAGGTTTCCTAAAATGAAAGTTTCCAAAATGGAAAAAGTTTCCTAATTTGATCACATCATTAAATAACTCAAAATATAGTTTCAAAGGTTGAAACAAAGTTAGTAATCCATTTATTTATGCATTAGAGAGGCATATAAGGGTGAATGATTGGCATGATGGTTAGTTATGGACAAAGCCCAATGTGATTGAGCATTATGCATGTTTTGGCCCAATGAGGACTTTCATGTCCCGGCCACTTGTTTTGGTTTGTATTTCATTTCAAATTGTAATATGTAATTAGATTACTTAGATTAGAATTAGAAATAGAGATGGAGACCAATATCAAGGAGCAAGATGGGCCGGATGGAGATCCAACAAGCTTGAAGATAATGTAATTATTTTCTTGTTTGAATCATGCATACTACCTAGGTGTGACCTTTTGATTTCCCTCATGGCTCGGGGAAATCAATGTAGTGAAGTCCATAACTATACCATATTTGTATGCTTATATTTATGTGATAGATATAGGTTGCATACCAATGTATGCCAACCATGTATGATGAGACTTAATTAACTAAAACCCTCAAACAAATACTAAGGTATATAAGCCTTCCATTAATTTGAGGAGAACCAGAGTTCTTTATAGTGTGGGTTGTTGACCACAGTCAAGCTCACATTATATCGAATATGTTCAAATCTAATTAAATGGGTCATCTTAGCTAGCCCATTAGTTTGTTGACCACAGTCAAGGCTAATGGTTCTAGAGGCAAGATTAGGGAATGCATATATGATATGCATGCATCAAGAGTTGATAACCTAATGATCCAATAGTTGTGTAGAGACACAATTGGTATATGGATACCTACCTTTCAAGGGTATGGAATTTGGCTTGTTGACCACAGTCAAGGTCAAATTACATATCAAGGATTGGATATTGGCCCACTAAGAAAACCATCGGGTTTTCTCGGATTATATAGTGAGGGCTATTAATTCGCAATAAAATAGTGGGAGTAAATGGATTAATTAAAGACCTTATTAATGCATACATATATATGAACATACTCTCATATCTTTTCTTTTTCACATCTAGGTCATCATCATGAGCACATCAAACATTAATATACGATCAATCTTGGATAACAAGCTGGTTGGCAACAACTATTCTGACTGGATCAGGCAAGTGAGAATTGTTCTCAGGGCTGAAAAGATCCATTATGTCTTGGATAAAGATCCACCACCACGTCCATCAGATGATGCCATTGATGAGATCAAAGGCATTTATCGAAAATACATGGAGGATAGTGAAACAGCAGCATGTCTGATGCTGGGTGCTATGTCCTCGGAACTTCAGAAGCAACATGAAATGATGGATGCTAGAACCATCGTTTTGCATCTAGAGGAGCTTTATTCTTCTCAGGCTAGAACTGAGCAATATGAGATTGCTCGAGCTCTATTTAGCTGCAAAATGGTGGAAGGTACTTCAGCTGCTACTCATGCATTGAAGATGTATGGGTATATTGAGCATTTGAGTAGACTTGGCTATGTTATGGATAATGATCTATACATAGATTTAATCTTGTACTCGTTGGCTCCAAGTTATGCACCTTTCGTGCTTAACTTCAACATGAACAAGATCCAAGTATCCATTCCTGAGTTAATCAATAAGCTCAAGACAGCTGATGGATCATTTAAGAAGGATCCAAAAAGTGTCATGGTTGTCACTTCTGCTAAAGGCAAGAAGCAGAAGAAGAAGAAGATAACCAAGGCGCAGCCAAAGAATGGTGGGATCTCTAAGAAGAAGGTTGCCAAGAAAGAGAATCCCAAAGGAACTTGTTTCCATTGTGGAAAGGATGGTCATTGGAAGCGTAACTGCAAGGCCTATCTAGATTCTCTTAAGGAGAAGAAGCAAGCTGATGCTTCTACTTCAGGTATTCATATGATTGAAATTAATACTTATTCTATTGCTTCAAAACAATCTTGGGTATTAGATACCGGATGTGGATCTCATTTATGTAATGATCTACAGGGGCTTAGAAGCTTTAGAAGAGTTGGAAAGGCAGAGATATGTTTGCAGTCAGCTACTGGACAGAACATCTCTACAACAGTTGTGGGGACTTACTATTTGCCTCTTCCTAGTGGATTAGTACTGGAATTAAATAATTGTTATTATATTCCAGCTTTTTCCAAGAGTATTATTTCTTTCAGTTGTTTGATGAACGATTATGATATTTCTTTAAAGGACAAATGTTGTTACATTTTTAAGAACAATATATTTTATGCAAAAGCTATCATTGAGAATGGTATATTTGTTCTTGATTTAATTAAAGAAGTACATAATGTGAATACCAAGAGAATGAAACATGATAATCTTAATACCTCATACTTATGGCATTGTCGTTTAGGCCATATAAATGAAAAACGCATGACCAAGTCACACAAGTCAGGTGATTTGGGATCATTTGATTATGAATCATATGATACATGCGAATCTTGTTTATTGGGAAAAATGACTACACATGCTAGAGGAGGTTACTCCTACTTCATTACTTTCATAGATGATTATTCCAGGTTTGGATACATCTATCTAATGAAATATAAGTCTGAAGCATTTGAAAAGTTCAAAGAATTCAGAAATGAAGTAGAGAAACAACTTGGCAAAAGTATTAAAACACTTAGATCAGATCGAGGTGGAGAATACTTAAGTCAAGAGTTTCAGGATTATCTTAGAGATAATGGGATTTTATCTCAATGGACTCCTCCATATACACCACAACACAATGGTGTATCCGAAAGGAGGAATCGAACACTATTAGATATGGTTCGATCAATGATGAGACGAGCGGACTTGCCTAAGTCCTTTTGGGGATATGCACTAGAAACTGCTGTTTATGTGTTAAATAGAGTTCCTAGTAAATCGGTTGATGTTACTCCATATGAGATGTTGAATAACAAGAAACCCACGCTTTCTCATATGAAAGTATGGGGTTGTCCTACTTATGTGAAGAGGACAATGTCAGACAAACTGGATGTTAAGTCTGACAAATGTTTATTTGTGGGATATCCAAAAGAAACGTTTGGATATTATTTCTATCATCCCTTAGAACAAAAGGCGTTTGTTTCAAGGCATGCTGTCTTCTTGGAAAGAGAATTTCTCCTACGAGAAGACAGTGGGAGTAAAATTGAGCTTGGTGAAGTTCAAGACCCACAAATAGAAGATGATCAATCGATTGAACCCGAAACTGAATTTCATAATGATGAGATTACAGTTGAACCTGATTATACACAAAATCCTAGAAGATCTACTAGGATGCGTTCTATCCCTGTGAGATATGGATTTCACGTTGATTCGGATAGAGGCATAACTGTAGTAGAGGACAATGAGCCTACAAGCTATCAAGAAGTTTTGAACAGTTCAGAACGTGATTTATGGCTTAAGGCTATGCAGTCCGAAATGGACTCCATGTATGAGAATAAAGTATGGACTTTAACTCAACCACCTGAAGGGATAAAGCCCATAGGGTGCAAATGGGTGTTCAAAAAGAAGACTGACATGGAAGGTAATATAGTTACCTATAAAGCTCGCTTAGTAGCAAAAGGTTATCGTCAAAAAGAAGGTATTGACTATGACGAAACTTTTTCTCCTGTGGCGATGCTTAAGTCTATAAGAATACTTTTAGCCATTGCAGCTCATTATGATTATGAGATTTGGCAAATGGATGTGAAGACAGCTTTCCTTAATGGAAATCTTTCTGAGGATGTGTATATGACACAACCAGAAGGATTCACATCTGGAAATGGCGAAAAGGTATGCAAGCTTCAAAGATCCATTTATGGATTGAAGCAAGCCTCTAGGAGCTGGAACATACGATTCAATGAGACAATCAAAGAGTTTGGTTTCTCACAGAATGAAGATGAACCTTGTGTGTATAAAAGGGTCAGTGGGAGTGCAATTGTCTTCCTAGTTCTATATGTAGATGACATATTGATCATGGGAAATGACATTTCTCTTCTCCAATCTGTTAAAATATGGTTATCCAAGCAATTCTCCATGAAAGACCTTGGAGAAGCATCCTATATTCTGGGAATAAGGATCTATAGAGATAGATCCAATAGGTTGCTAGGTCTTTCTCAGAGTACATATATAGATAAAGTATTGAAGAGGTTCAATATGGATCTCTCTAAGAAAGGGTTTATACCTGTGGTGCATGGGAAACACCTTTCTAAGTCTATGTGTCCACAAACACTGGAGGATAGAGAGAGCATGAATAGAATACCATATGCATCTGCAATTGGTTCTATCATGTATGCTATGTTATGTACACGTCCAGATGTAGCATTTGCTTTGAGTGTCACAAGCAGATTCCAATCTAATTTTGGAGAGGAACATTGGGCAGCTGTCAAGAATATTCTTAAGTACTTGAGAAGGACTAAGGATATATTCTTGGTATATGGAGAGGGCAATTTGGAAGTAAATGGGTACACAGATGCCAGCTTCCAATCTGACAAAGATGATTGTAAATCACAATCTGGTTATGTGTTCATAATGGGAGGAGGAGCAGTTAGTTGGAAAAGTTCCAAACAAGAAACAACTGCTGATTCCACGACGGAAGCTGAGTACATTGCTGCTTCAGAAGCAGCCAAAGAAGCAGTCTGGATCAAAAAGTTCATAACCGAACTAGGAGTGGTGCCTAGCATTGTTGATCCGATTCCTTTATATTGTGACAACAATGGAGCCATTGCGCAAGCAAAGGAACCACGGTCTCATCAGCGATCCAAGCATGTTCTCAGACGCTACCATCTCATAAGGGAAATAGTAGCTAGAAATGATGTGAAAATAGAAAGGGTTCCCACAGATGACAATGTGGCGGATCCCCTCACTAAAGCACTTTCCCAGATTAAGCATGATCACCATATAAATAGCATGGGTCTGAGACATATGAGTGATTGGCTCTAGTGCAAGTGGGAGATTGTTAGAAAGTATGCCCTAGAGCCCATGTAATAGGGATGTTTTTCATATGTATGAAATTTATATTCTTAATAAAAGGCATTATTCATTTATTAATGCTGTGTTTGAATACATGAGTTTGTAAATGTTAAATTAATAAATGAAGTCCTAGATATTATAAACACAGTGCAAAGGCAATCATGAAGGTGTTCATGATGTGAGATGTCTATTGCATGCAAATATGTTAATATCTAAATATCCCTAGTCATAGAATTAACAAGATAGGACATTGTTAATTCGGACAGACTAGCACATGTTATGCTTCTTGAATGGTTCAAGCAATGGTTCTCATAATTGTGATTATGGATGATAATCAAAGCTAACATGTGGATGCTTGTTAGAGGAACAAGTTCATTGGAGACCTGCAAAGAGAATCCTCATATGGATATTAAATCTATGTCAGTGAGGAATCTCTTCATAGCAGTTGTGCAAGTATCCTTGGACTTGAGATCACCAAAGTTATCTTAAGTAGCAAGTGGTATACTTTGACTCCATAACTGATTACTTCCAACTGGGAGTGAACATAGTTAGGAGATTGGGTATATCATGACCTACTTGAAGATAGTTGAGTGATTGACAAAGGATTCACCATCCCAGATTTAACAAGGGAAGCTATCTCACATGATTCTATAATTACCTTGTTCAGTGAATCTCTTGCCAGAGTAATATGCCGAGATGGATGGAGATCCATGAAGGGCATTTTAGGAACAATGGTTAAATTAATAGAACATACATAATTAGATTTATATGAGTTGACAGAAATCCATGCTCAGAATCTGATTGAGATAAGAGTGGTGAAAGGAGTAATTGCACGGTAACTGTTTCTATGGAAGGGTACAGTCAAACCACATGACTTTCCTGACATTTGGGTAGTCATGATGCCTAGCTAGAGGTCAATCATGACTTGTATAATGATGTATCAAAATATCAATAGAGATTGATAAAATGATTTAAAGGAGTTTAAATCATGTGAGTTTTGAATAGAACTCACAATTACATATTATACTGCCAACATGGACAGGAACCCAATAGGTCACACACATATAGAGAAAAGGGTAAAATGGTAAAATGACAAGGATAATAATATTTGATATTATTATAAAGGTAGAGAGGAGAATATGATAATAATTAATTAAAGAGTTTAATTAATTATGATCAAATAAAATTGTCCGCGGAACTTTTGAGAAATGTTCTGTAAATTGGACCTAAATGAAATAATGTATTTCATGATTAATTATTATTGTCTTATAAGTGTTATAAGACTACTATAAGTGTTATAGGACTGATATAATAATTAATAGGACCATTGGAGAAATTATAAAGGGCCAAAGGAATGAAGAAGTTGGAGGAAGCCCTCCAGAAAAGGGCTACACGCCAACTCCATACAGAAGGGCTTAGAGGGCTTTTTCTTGGACCAAATTAATTTATATATGTTACATAAGTGTTATGGAACTCACATATTTAATTTGGTTGGATTTGGAATCCATTTGGGTATTTAAATCCAATTAGATGCACAAAGGGCCTAGTTTGTGGATTTTATGCATGGTCTTTTATGAAAAGATTTAATTTGGATTTAATTAAGCCCAAATGATTATAATTAATTCCAGAAGCCCAATTAATAATTCTCCAGCAATTTTAAAGAGCCCAATCTCATTAAGGAGTTGGAATTTTAACCTAACTATAAAAGACCAACTAATAAGAATTAGGGTTAAGAGATTAAAACAAAAGGAAAGTCTTTTCTCTAAAACTCTCTCCCTTTTGCGCCACTTCTCAAGCTATTGGGAATTTCGGCCAGCCCTAGTTGAACACCAATTTGTTGGTTCAATTTACCCATCTCTAGTGTGGATTACTCATTGGAGGTGTTCGATTTTGGACACTGTGGTTTGCGACAACCCGGTGCGAAGTAAAATCAACTGTTCAACAAAAATCAAAGGTGATTTTTCTTATTCTCATATAGTTATATTGTGTATTCATGGCAAGATCAGATCATATGGTTAAAAATTTTAAAATTCCGCTCATGTATGTGATGCATGTAACCATAAAATTCCAACACATGTAAATGTCGTCATGTATGTTAATATGCACCTGCTATGAATGTACACATGTTATAAATGTCAATTTTATTTTTGTACGGCAAAATTTTACATGCATAATATACATATTTTACTATTGATTACATAGAGGAAATTATATACACAAAATGAGATGTTCATGTTTTAGTTATTATTATAGTTTTATAAAAATTTTATGCATGATGAATGTAATATGCAACATACACAAACACATATAAAAGAAAGGAAAAAACCTCCCATCCTTATTGCTTCCCATATAAGAGGTCGTGTAGTCTCTTTCCTAGGCTGGGTTTCTCTATGGGTTAGCGAGGAATCTAATGAATGCATATAGTGTATGATGGAAAGCCTACAACATAACCTCTTATTCCAAGCACATGCAAATGAAATTTTTTTTGCCATTGTGTATCTAAATAATTCACATGAATCAAAATGGGCCCACTGAGGCATGAAAGCCTTTAATGAGTCACCACTTAATTTTATTGAATTTGACCAACAAATAATGGCCCATGTAACAAGCAAAGTATTATGGTACATTTTACATATTAAAAGTGTCATGGCCATTACATGGGCTTGCTGGTCTGGTGAGGAAACTTTAACGCTGCTCAAGCATGGTCCTTGCTAATAAGTTTAGCTCTTCATGAGCATAATGAACAATTGAGTCACCATTTAATATACCTAAAGGCACGAGGCTTGGGCTAGTGGTACCCCCTAACACTTCCTTGCATTGAGTGAACGTAGGGTCATGCTTCGAGATTGTACTGGGGTTAATAAAGGGATTCCTAACTTAATTTTGAGTCCCTAACATGAATGCAATGCAATTTTCTGAAGAAAGATAAAATTTCTTAACTTTAATCGCATTTATATTAAATTAACCAAAGTTACTTTCAGAGCAAAATCTAGTAGGTCTCTAGTAGAGTCACTTAGTATGATGCACATCAATCCCTTGACAACATTTGACTAATTTTTGAAAGTTCGCTTTTAGGATTCGAGACCTGATAAGGTTTATTTAACTTATGAAGGCTAGTTGTTTCATAATGGATAAGGATTTAACCCAATTTGGGAAGCCTCGAGCCTCAAAAAGGCATGAGATAGTGTCTCGAGGTACCGCCATTCCATCATTAGTGATCAACCTATGAGGGTGTATGTTGGGCACCACAAGGTATGTATCATAGAGTTGCCACCTAATAGAATATTGGAAAATGAGTTCTAATCTTATGAGGCCAGAACTAAAGATAAGTTTGGGATCTCACTCCTATTTATATTGTTGGTTTATGTTGTATAAATGGGTTATTTTGATTAATTATTTTATCTCCCTTTTCACACAAGTTATCATTTTAGAAAAAGTAAGTGTGCATTTAAGCATGTTCAAAAGTTATAAAACACACCATATTGAAAGCAATAAAAAAGGCAGAGAAAGCAATAAAAACTATAATATTGAATCACAAAAAAATGAATAAATCATATGTAAAATGGGGAATTTAATAGTATCATTTTACGTGGGAAAATTGGTTCTCACAAGCAATTATTTAAAAAGGGCAACTTTGTATTTGCATTATTTGGAAAAAAAGAGGGATGATCAATCCCATTTTATTAGGATAAAATATTGCCAATTTGTATAAAATCTTTTACATTATTAAATATAAGTTATTTTTTAGGTGTGATTTTCAAGATAAAAAATAGGACATTGGTTCAATTTTATTAGGAAAGTCCCACTTGATTACTAGAAATCGTTTTCATGTTGTTTTCAATTTAAGTGCGTCAAAAACATTTATTATTACATGACTTGCAAGAAATAAAGGAAAATAATAAAATAATTATACATGCCAAAATAAATGAATAGAAAGGGTAAAATAAAATAAGTCTTAAACTATTCTTCCCTGTCCTACTTCACCTAGCTTAGGGACGCACCGTGTGTCCCTCATAATCGCAGTCATGATAGCAAATAATATTGGATTAATAATGATGCAAATTAAATAAACTAATAAACAATTTATTAAATCAAATAAATTAGACAAATAATAGGGTAAACCCATCTCCAGCCAATCAAATTTGTCTACTAAATTCATTTTGACACTTAAACTCTAAGAATAACCAAATAAACACCTAGACTCTTAATTTTTAATGCTTTTAAACACAAAATTATAGTGATAAAAAATCATCGGTGTGCTGACATACTAAATAAACAGATATTATGATAACATGTGTCACATGGCTTTTTTTAAAATTTAGCAACAGAAAAATCCATCACTTTTCCATTGCTATTTTTTTATTAATGAATATTTTTACTAAGAATAGCAACAACCATCTTTAACTAATAGATTTTGAGTTTCCATATGCTAGATTTAACAATTCTACTCTTAAAATTATTTATCTTTTTAAAAGTAAAAAAAAAAACCTATTTTCATGTTCTGAGTTGCCATATAATGACACAATGTGACATCCTACGTTTAATCATATTGCTATAGGTCAAACGATATCATTATAGTTGTCATAATGTTATAGTAATACATTGTCCGATTTAGGTAATGAGTTGGTAGTTTAATTTAACAACCCAATTTTTTTACATTTACTTAATGTCACCAAGTTACTATTCATTTGGTATAAATTTCAGCAGCATGACGGCTTATAAATCATGCTACCCAAACCTGCAATTTCTCAAATTAACACTCCTTGATGGCAAACTCCACCTCCACTACTCTAATTACATACATTACACTTCTATTATCAGTCACAACCCATCAACACAACACAACATTCACCACACACATTTCATCACATTTACTAACATTTAGTATTCGTTAGATGCCACATTCATACATTGAGTCTAAAATACAATATCCAGTTACATTATGTAGTACACATATATACACATATACGCATAAAACAACAAGTTCATAAGGTTTTCATATGTACATGCCACTTGCACTCCTTCGCTACCATCTCTTTAACCTGTCTTTATGCGCAGTCAAAACAAACCACGCGCTAAGCAACTTTGTTGCCTAGTGGTGGATACATCTACACAAAATTTCACCTACTAACTTTTTTTTAAAAAAATTACAATTATATCCCTAGTGTTATATTTGCCACATTGGTTTACATTTTAAATCTTGTTTTCTTTTAAATTACCGTTTAATTAAATCTACATTTAATTTCTTTATTTAATTTATCAAATTTCTTAACCTTGTGAAAAATTACTGTTTAGTCTCTAAATTCCTTTTTCTTTATATTTCACATTAATTAGCTCCGATTTTGGTCATTTCTGTTTCTTTAGACTTGTATTCCATTTTAGATGGTAAATTACCAATTTAGTCTTTATGTTACTTATAAGCTAGCAAATTATGTTTTAGTCCCTAAACTTTTCTTTAATTACCATTTTGCCCTTTTTCACTTATTTAACTAATCTAACTCTTTTAATCACATTTTTGATGTCAAATTACAATTTTATCCCTATTTTCCCGCGTAATTACATTTTTGCCCCTTTTAGCCCATTTAACTCCATTTTCACCTATTTCATTATTTTATTTCATCTTTAACATTATTTTAGCATAATTTTCCATTTAGTCCTCAATTTTACACAAAATTATAATTTTGCCCCTAATGTGACTAGTGAAAATCCTTGAACCGGATATACGAAATGAGGACTTTAATGCTACTAGTGGACTAAAGGGACCACCTACCGTGATTCAACTACTCTAGCGTGCATGAAGGGACCACTTGCCATAATCCTACTACTCCACTATAATTGTGTGTGCCAGTTATCCAATATATGTACCTTTTAACAAATCTTGTGATACTACCGTGGTATATGTGTCCTTATGGCTAGCTATCATATCCTAGGGTCTAGGACTATCCACTATACACTAAGGGCAACCACATTTTATCATTTATGTCATATTTTCATATGTTTTTCCTTACTAACCACATTATTCCATATATTTAACATGCTCATATTGTATCCAATTATGCTTAATCATTACACAATCATCATAAATATATAAAATATCATGTGAAAGAGGGACGAACATACTAATAACCATACATATACCATTTGGCCTTAATAGGAGCTACCACATACCATTTTATGTTCACTTTATTTATATGCCAATTATGTCTCTAATGTCATTTCAACAAATTATATAACAATACATATCCATTTTACCTTACAATTTCTATGTTTCCTTTATATTCATCATTATGTCTTCTTATGTATTGTTATGTACACTTATTATTTTCCACTTTAATCAATTCCATCATATTCTCCACACGTTATATTATGTATTTCATACCAATTATACCTTTATTTACTAAATTAACTTATGTTAAACCTTAGTGCTCAATTTGGCCTACCTTAGACTTCATGGTTTCAATTTGTTTTCTTTATCAAATCATACTTAAATCATCCTAATTAATAATTTTATCATGTTATATTAAATTAATTTTCATTTTACATGGGTTCATCTAATTATATAATGTAAAATTTGTGTAAATTTCATCAAAGTAAATGAAATTAAGTGTAAATGGTATCCACTAACCTTATATTAGCTTGAAAATGGCCTAATCTTCCTTCTCCTTTCCTTCTTTCTCCTTGCCTTTGTCTTTTCTTTGATCTTTCTCTTTAGGCCAAATTTTGAAGAGAGAAAATAATAAGTTTTAGCCATGAATTAAAGCAATTAAAAGCTACTAACTAACCCTCCTAATCATGCTCTACAAGTCCATAACAAATTTTGCAACTAATTCTAACAAAAATATAAGATGTTACCTAATTAGGTCAATTATCTCTCTTTAAAATAACTCCAAATCCAAGCTTTGCCTTGGTGTAATTCAAATTTTAGGTTTAATAGAGGATCTCTGGAGTATGTGGTAAAAATTTGGGGTGGAGATTTGGTGGGAAAAAATAGAAATGAAGAAAATTGTGTAAAATGAACAAAATAAGCTAGGTTTGGATTTTTCAAGAGAAGAGGGGGAAAGTTATAGAATTTGGCATAAAATTATAGATGATTATAGACCCCTCTATATGGTATTTAAGTCCACAAAATCTAAGTCCCAAATTTCTCCATTTACTATTTGGTCTAATGGCTTATTTTTAAGCCACTTGTCATCATTTTCTTGATCTCTCCATATCTTTTAATTGTCGTACTGCTTGTAGGTGATCATGGATTATATTTAATGACTTCCATGTCCTTAAATATTTAAAATATGATAATTAAGCCAATTAAGTAATTTGATCTTAATTTTTTACCATTTTTCTGGAATTGATGTTCTACTTGTCAGAATGCTTTGAAATTTTTCTTCACGTGCACTAGTATATGTAGGAGCATGTGTTTAAAATGTTAGCTAATTCTAATATTGTTTTTGTATACTTATGGCTCTAGATGCAAATTCAGCTAGTCCGAAACCTAAAATTCTGAAACTGTTTGAAAATTATTTTTTTTTCACTTTCAATAGGTTATTTATGATATTTCTAGTGAGTCTATGTGATTGGAATAATTTTTGGATTTTTGTAGAATATTCTGAAACTCGGTCAAACTTTCAGTCAACCCTTTTACTGTAACCGAGAAATGGCTTCTCTCCTCCATTTGGGGACCTATCCAAGCTCAATTTCTACTCAAATTGTACCACTGAACTCCATTTTACCCATAAGACCACATCAAAAGCTTAACTCTACTCTCCAGTCCGATCACCCATCCCTTGAATGTTCAGGGGTGAGCACATTTAACCCTCGAGCCTCTATGATTTTCTCTATATTATATTAGTGCAATTACTCTGACAAGAGTCCTAAAGGTTATTGTGTATACACTATAACATACTGTGCATAACATATGAAATTTTGGGGTGTTACACACGAATTGAATCAAAATGCTCACCTCCTTTTTATTTATTTATATGGAAATCAGGAAAAAAATTAAAGGAAATACATATCTTCATGTTTTATTGTAAAGGCAATGTAATGCATTTATGCTTTAATCATAGAGCAACTTAAAATAATCAATCTCTTTTCCTTTTGAATTTTCATCAATCTCATGATACGCACTTGGATTAATTCACACCCATTTTATATACAACAATCTCTTTACAACATGACATATAAGGCAACTGCTTATATCTCAATTGAAACTCAAATGTTATCATATTAGAAGAACAAAATCTTATAGGCATTTAAATTCACCAATAAAAACAATTCCTTAACATGATATCCTTTTCCTAGCTACTATAAGTTTATGCAATGTTCTTTGGGCTGTAATGAACATCATATCATCAATACCATCAATCCAACTTATTAGCAGATGCCAATAATTACTTCAAATTTAATGTAAAAATAACAAAAATGTCATGTAAATTAAGTTCCATCTATAAATAAATTATATATAAATCCATCAAAGTTTAGAATTGTAACCATGAGTGGAAGAATATTGGGCAGTAAAATCCTTACTTGCCAATTCAAGACAATCCCATAAAAGTTTGCCATCCACCATCTCTCTCTACACTACCTCCTTCACCTTCTTCAAAGTCCCTACCAATTCCAATTCAAATTATTTAAACTCTTTTAATAATTTATATACAATATAAATATATAAAACAATCAAGGAAATTATCTTACCGATTGACCAAAAATTTAAAGAAATCTATGGAACATCAACTTGGCAATCCTAAAAATTGTTATTTTTTTTAGATCAATACCTAAGAAACCTGACCCAAATCCTTTGCCTCTGAACGCAAAAACTTTCAAGTCGTCAAAGGCAATTCATTATGTTACCAAACTCGATGATCATTGGTAGCCTCTGTAGCGCTCTGATATCTCTTGATTGTCATAGATTTGGCAGCCTTTTCTTCTTGACCTTAATCCCCATAAATGATATCACTGGTTTTCTACACCGCTCAATCAAGGTTATTTTGTCCTACAAGAACTTGATTTGTCATTAGAGCCATTTATTAGAGCGGCCTCTGCTTTGAGATTGATGTTGAAGCAGAAGTGATCTCTAGCTCCAGAGACGACATTGACACTAACATTAGGATTTTGGTTGAAAGAGGAAAAAGTATAGGGAATTTAGAGAATAATTCACATGAAAGAGCATTAAGGTGAGGTGGTTTTGATCGATGGCTAGCCAAGAAAACTTCGATTATGGTGTATAGGTGAGAGAAGAACAAAGGAGGGAGGAAAGAGCAGAGGTATCTAGTAATTGTAGATGTAAATTAGGACTTTGGGTAAAAGTTTTAGGATTTTCATGTAATTGATAAAAAATCGGGTTTAAATCTAGTTCGATCTGAGTCAAAATATCAATTAATGTGCTACACACATTTTTCCATGTCAATTTTTTTGTTTATTACTTGTATAAAAGGTAAATTTAGGTGTTTATCTGATCAAGTTAACAGTTTAGTTGTTTAAATGAATTTTATTGACAAGTTAAGGGGCTAGAGATGGGTTTAACCTAAATAATATAAATAAAATGCATGATGCATTTGGAATTCACATATCATGCCAAAAGCACATGTATGTTAAAAGTGATAAATAAACACAATGAATAATAAATATATAATATAATAAAATATATTAATAAATGCAATAGACATAAAAAAACTAAAAAAATAATAAATGAGATAAATGAATAAAAATAATGATAAAAATAATTATAAGACCACAACCACCACTACCAGTACCACCACCACCTCTACCACAACGACAACAACAACAACAACAACAACAACAACAATAATAATAATAATAATAATAATAATAATATACATAAACTAAATAAATTTAACGAATTATTATAAATAAAAATATAAGGCACATTATGTAATTAGAAATAAAAAAATTACATGACATACCCACACACATATGGCAAAATAACACAAAATGAAAAAAAAAAGAAATAAAAAGAACAAGATTCATGAAATATGCAAAGTTGGCCTAAATGATGAAGACATGTAGCCTGTAGAAGGTGCGAGTTACTATCATGACTAGCATGTAGGTCACGTGAGAGAAAAAGGGCATAATAGGTAGTAGGTGAGTCATGCACAAAAGGGGCTAGAGCTTGAGTCAAGAATGAGTCACGGGCATAAGGCTATGACTTGCTTGTTAGCCATAAGCTTAAAGTCGTGACTCGACCTTGATGAGCTTTTCAACCTTGAGAACGATGCCAATGTGGCTCGAGAATTATTCAAAAGGCAATTTTGAGCCTTTTTATGTATGAAAAACATGGTTTTCATGAGAAAAGAAAATGTTAAAATTAAAATTTTGAACCTAAGGTTATAGATGATGAATAGTATTTTTCAAATTATTTTACTCAATTTTAACATGAATTTAATAGGTTTTCATAGTCAATGAATGAAATAAATATAAAACACGAGAAATAACAAGTTTTCAAGCTTAAATCAAAGAATTCATAAATTGAGGAAAATCAAGCAATAAAAATGAAAAATAAATGTTTAAACCGTAAAACCTCAAATTTAACATTGGATTTAAAAGTTTTAGGGCTCATGAATATTACATTCAATGTTAGTTTGCTCAAAGATCAAGGGTCCAGTGCTTTTGGCCTCTCATTTTTTTCCTCTATTCATGGTTTTAAAATACAAAGAGTTGTTTTTTATTAGGGAAAGAGAAAAAGAGAGAGAGAGAGCCCTCCTATAAAATGATTTTTTCCCTTTTTAAAACCCCCCAATCATGTGTAATAAATGATTAGATAAAAATTAGGAAAGATAGAATTTTTCCCTATTGCTAGCTATGAATTCCCATGAAACAAACAAAAAATTGATTGACTTACTTGAATCATGAGATATAGGAGTGAGTCAAGGTGGGATTATTTTTTCTTGGTGCATATATTGAGCAACTCTTCTATTGGGATTTTCCTTAATTCTAGTCCTCTTAGCACTTAGTTGACATAATAAATCGATAATTGGTAGGTTCCTTCTTATCGGACTAGACTACTACCACTACCACTCCTGAGGTTGATAGATCAGATGCATGCTTTTTTTGGCTTTTTTTTAACTATCATGTCATTAATGTAAACTCACACATTCTTAATGATATTATCCTTAAAGATCTTGTTCATCAATTGCTTGTATGTTGCTCTAGCATTCTTCAAGTTGAACGAAATTACCTTGTAATAAAAGGTATCATCATCCATTATGAAAATCATCTTTTCTTGGTCTAAAAACCATATTAAGATATGATGATAGTCGATATAGGAATCAAGTAGATCACATGGCAAGCTGTGGCATCTATAAGTTGATCAATGTTAGGTAATGGATAATTATCTTTAGTGCAATCTTCATTGCGATCAATGAAATCAACACACATCCTAGGCTTTCCACTCTTCTTCTTCTTCTTCATCACTAAGACCACATTTGTAAGCCAATTAAGATAATTGGCCTCTCTAATAGTTATAGCCTTTAAAAGTCATTCAACCTCCTCTAAAATGAACTTCTTTTGATCAGATGCACATCTTTTTAATTTTTGTTTAATAGGAGGATAATTTGGATTAACATTAATCTTGTGTGTGATAACCTTCAAGTTTATTTTGGGGATATCTTTTGATTTCTATAAAAAAGAGGCTTGATTTATCATTAGTATTTGCATGACTTCTTTCTCAAATTTTGTATTAATATCTAATCCGATCTTGACTTCTTCTCTTCCATTCTTGGCTTTACTACATAAGCCTACTTTCCTTCCTTAATCATTGTCACATAAGCTTCCTTGGAGGGTTTTTGATTTCCTATTAGAATTACCAACCCTAACTTCGTTGGCACTTTCATCACTATGTACCTTATACTAGTTGTTAGTTATATAACCCTAGAGTCCATATGTAATAGTATTTTTATCCATGTATAAATATTCTATTTGAATTAAAATAAGGAATTCATACATTCTTTAGTGCTTTTGTATATTAACATTTTCTACATATGACTCAAACTATAAAATGTAGTCCTTGGTATATATAGCAATACAAAGGTAATCATAAAGAGTTCATGATATGAGATACTTTTGTTGCAAATGTGTTAATACAAAAATTATCTTAGTCAAGACAAAACATTATTACTGTAGATAAAATAACACATGTGATACTTTTCGAAAAGTTTAAGCATTAGTTTTCATTATGTGTGATCATTAAAATGATCAAAGTTAACATATGGATGCTTGTTAGAAGAACGAGAACTTTAGAAACCTTATCATGAGAAACTTCACATGGATACTTATGTAGTGAAATATCTCATCATATAGTTGTACAAGTATCCTTGGACGTGAGATCACTAAGGTATCTCAGAAAGTCAGTGTTATACTTTGAATCCTATGCTTTTACTCCTCAAAAGGGTATATATAGCTTAGAGATCGGGTACAACATGACAAATTTGGAGGTAGTTGAGCGACAAATAGAGGATTCACCACCCTAGATAAAATTGTGAGTACTATATCAAGTATTTTTATACATCTTTGTTAGAAAACCTTAGCCAAGGTGGAATCCAAGGTGAGTGAGATTCACAAGGGCATTTTAGAAATAAAGATAAAATTATGAGAATACAATATTGTTCATGAATGGTATTAGAAGAATATTGAAATGAGTGAATGCATGGAAACTTGATATGAAAGGGTAAAAACTGGGGGGAAATCATTGAAATTCTTGTCATTTACGTAGTCATTGTAATGCTCACTCTAAATGTCTTTCTGCTGTTATCATACATAACATATTGATAATAACCATAACCTATTTACCTATCTTTTACATCCATTATTGAGGAATATACTCATTTTTCATATTATAAGTTCATACACAAATCCTATGATAAGATTAAACATTTCGATATGCATAATTTCATACTCAATTAATTTGTATATATGCATTACTTTACCTTACATAATTTATGTTTATCCAACCATTTTTACATTATATCATCTCCTATTACAAAAATGGCATGCATAGGAACAAAAGCAAAAATACAAGGTTCATACTTTTGACCCCTCTTAGTTCTTATGTTGGTCTTCTTATTACAGATCACGTCCTAGAAGAAGAGTCCTATCTTGGGTACCTATATGGTTAAACGCTCGTAATAAGCTATAAAACTTAGTAGGGAATAGTAAATATTTCAAAGGCCACTCATAATGGTCATTCCCAAGAACACAAACATAAATAAGATAGAATAATAATATGTTTTCATTAACTACAAAGGAAATTTTAACAATTAAATGAAAGAACAATAACATCCACGAATAATTAAAATGATGTAGCTTTGATCATGAATGTATATTCTTATGATTATATATAAACATCTATATACATATGTATTTTTTGTTGGAACATCTTCACTTATACCTATTCACATATATTTATGCATGTTCAAATATGTATGCCTTCATTTATACTTTTATATTCTAGTTACATTGGTTTACATGCACAAAGTTGATGTGTGGGCCAAGTGAAGGCCTAAACTAACTCATGTGTTTATATTTTCTTAGTTTAGGTTATTTTATAGATATATTTCAATATCCTATCATGTTCACATGAATTTCATTACATATTATACCCCTATTATTATGTTTAAATTGCTTTAAAAGTGTTAGAGGAAGTTCAGGTAAGTTTTGGTGATAGTTCGGGGCCTAAAAAATCATGTGTAGGTTGGCACACAAGAGGGCCATGGCTAAGAAAAAATAGTCTTAGTCGTGTCCTTTGCGTTTGGCCTATCTAGAATTGTTAGCCATAGCAGAGACTAAATAGTCTTTACGGTGGGCACCCATTCTTCCTAGAATTGTGCAAGCAGATTCCTAAATTCAATTTAAACATCAATTTTGACCTAATGATAATTATTTTCTGGAAAAACTTTCTTCTAGACATTTGTTCCCATATGTTTTTAGTTTCTAAATAATTAAAAATCACTCTATTTAAGCTTATAAACATCAAGATATAACAAAATCATACAAATTGCTTCCAATGAAAGGCAACTGATAATATTGTATTTCAAGCTAATTTTGAAATACTTAGGCTCAGAATCAGTTTTTGACTTCTCATAAGAAATTTAGGATTATGAGGTATAGTTTATTATGAAATTTTAATTACTTAATTTAAGCTCCTACAACTCAACTTATAAGTAAATAGGTCTGCTAGGTCAAGTGAACTATAAGACAAAATTTTCCTATTTCAACAATACTTCCCATATTTCATCTCTTAAGCACAAACAAGCATCACAACCATGTTCCCACCATTTTAACATATCCCATATACCATTTATAATCGTTTTAAATTTGCAAGCACATGTAAAAACATTAAGAGTTCCCATACCTTTTGATGCAACCAAAAGTGCTTCTTCAACTCCCCTTCTATTCCTTATTGCTAGCCTTTCCTTCTACATGTAATAAATAATATATAGTAAATATCCATTTACTCCATCAATTTTAATCCCTATCATATGGAACAAAAAGAAGTGAATAGAGAATTATTACCTTAAAATGCCTAACTCTAAATTCTCTCTCCTTTCAAATTATATGGCTAAATTGTGGTGTTGTTTAATGGTGAAAATGGTTGATTTTGTGAAGAGATTGGCTATATTTGGTCCCTTAAAGTGACCATCCATCTCTTCTTTTTATTTTATGTTCTTTCTTCCATTTTTATGAGATTTTTAGAGAGTTAGGCTGTTCACCTTATAGGTCCACTTGTGGGTCCTAAGTTAATTACATCATGCTCCCTTATTCTTCTTAATTTCTCAATTCCACCCCAAAATATTACATCCTTTTCAATTAAATCCCTACATCATGCCTCCTTCTAACTATGCTTGTGCATGCCTTAAGGTGAAATAACCATAATGCCCATATCTTTTAAAGTAATTCCCTTTATGTCTCATCCTATAATTTATCAATTAACCATGATGTATCAACTATAATGCAACTTAAACATATACAAATTCTCCTAGGGCATATGTTAGGGCCTCACATTTCTCACCCCCTCAAAAGAATTTCATCCTTGAAATTCATACATATCTCAAATAGTTAGGGATGTTGTTCCCTCATAATTGATTTAGGTTCCTAGGTTGCTTTTTCCATGCCACGATGTTACCATAATACTTTGACTAAAGGAATCTATTTATTTTGTAATTTGTTGATTTCCCTAGCAATATTTCCTTTGGCTTTTTGTCAAATGAGTAATCAGGTGGAACCTTTATCTTTTATAAGGGCAATATATATGATTCATCTGATCGATACCTTCTGAGCATTGAGATATAAAAGAAATCATACAATTTGTATAACTCCGAAGGGAGTGCCAACCTATAGGCAACTAGTCCAACTCATTCGAGACTTTATACGAACTAATGAACCTTAGAGTAAGCTTCCCTTTGTTACCAAATAATAACACCTTTCTCTAAGGTGATACCTTTAGGAATACTTTGTCACCAACTTGATATTTGATATCTTTCCTCTTTAAATTTGCATATTACTTTTGTCTGTTTAGCTACTTTCAATCTCTATGTAATAATCTGCACCTTTTACTATAAAAATAATTAATTTTAGGAATGGATTTATACGGATGAATTTAACTCCCTAGGTAAAATTAAGACATTTTCGATGATTACTAACAAAATTGTATATACGTAGGTAAAAAATGAATTTGATAAAATATGATACGTGTCAAATCCCATAGGCATCCGATGTACTCTCAAAAATCCACTTTATGGCTCGAGACTAGATTAAGGTTCATTTAACTTATAAAGATCGGTTTCTTCATAATGGATAGGGGTTCAACTAAATCTGCAATACCTCAGACCTCAAAAGCCATGAGATAGTGTCTCGGGGTATCTCCATTCATTTACTGGTGATCAACCTATAAAAGGCATCTGCTGGGCACCACAAGGTAGGTATCATAGAGTCACCACAACATTGGGAAAATGGACTTCATTTTATAAAGCAAAACCAAAGATAGTTCAGACTTCACTCCTCTTGACATACTTGGCTAATGCTTTCATAAATAATCAATTATGATTAATTATTCTGATCCTCTCCTCACACATCCCAAGGTAAAGAAATTAAATGGCATATTGCAATCACATTGAAAGTGATAAATTGCATAAGACATTCAAATAAATCATATGTAAATTAGGGAATTGAGTAATCTCACTTTGATGAGGACATTAGTCCTTGCACACATATTTGCAAAGAAAGCGAGTTTTTAGGGGTGTTTTGGATTAAAAAAAGTAGAGCATTGGGCCTACTTGACTTTTAGGGAAAGAAATATGTTAATTAATTTTATGGTAAAAATCATAAAATTGATAAACAAAAAAAACCTTATTTTTACATATTATTTTGTAAATGAAAATCGGGATATTGATGCCTTTTATTATAGAAAAAAGTTATAGTCAAACATTTATAAAATTATTTATGAATTTCTAGCTAATTGCTTGAAAAATCCTTTATTTGCAATAAATAAGAAAGGCATAATAGAATATAATACAAGGAAATCCTTCTCAGGTTGCTAACTTAATCGTCATATCATCAACATATAGCT